>CALNHX010002425.1:0-179339 GCA_940337035.1 Agriotes lineatus | reverse complement strand
TGCCGCCAACACTTCTAGCCATGCCGCCAACACTTCGAGCCATGCCGCCAACATTTCCAGCCATGCCGCCAACACTTCTAGCCATGCCGCCAACACTTCGAGCCATGTCGCCAACATTTCGAGCCATGCCGTCATCATTTCGAGCCATGCCGCCATCATTTCGAGCCATGCCGCCAACATTTCGAGTCACGCTGCAACATTTGGAGCTATGCCGCCAACATTTCGAGCCATGCCGCCAACATTTAGAGCCATGCCGCCAACATTTCGAGCCATGCCGTCATCATTTCGAGCCATGCCGCCAACATTTCGAGCCACGCTGCAACATTTGGAGCTATGCCGCAAACATTTCGAGCCATGCTGCCAACATTTTGAGCCATGCCGCCAACATTTCGAGCCATGCCGCCAACATTTCGAGCCACGCTGCAACATTTGGAGCTATGTCGCCAACATTTCGAGCCATGCCGCCAACATTTGGAGCCATGCCGCCAACATTTCGAGCCATGCCGCCATCATTTTGAGCCATGCCGCCAACATTTCGAGTCATGCCGCCAACATTTCGAGTCATGCCACCAACATTTCGAGCCATGCCGCCAACATTTCGAGCCATGCCGCCAACATTTCGAGCCATGCCGCCAACATTTCGAGCTATGCCGCCAACACTTCGAGCCATGCCGCCAACATTTTGAGTCATGCCGCCATTTCGAGCCATGCCGCCAACATTTCGAGCCATGCCGCCAACATTTCGAGCAATGCCGCCAACATTTCCAGCCATGCCGCCAACATTTCGAGCCATGCCGCCAACATTTCGAGCCATGCCGCCAACATTTCGAAAAAAGCCGCCAACATTTCGAGCCATGCCGCCAACATTTCGAGCCATGTCGCCAACATTTTGAGCCACGCCGCCAAAATTTGGAGCCACGCCGCCAACGTTTCGAGCCATCCGCCAACATTTCGGGCCATGCCGCCAACATTTCGAGCCATGCCGCCAACATTTTGAGCCATGCCGCCAACATTTCGAGCCATGCCACCAACATTTCGAGCCTTGCCGCCAACATTTCGGGCCATGCCGCCAACATTACGTGCCACGCTGCCAACATTTCGAGCCATGCCGCCAACATTTTGAGCCATGCCGCCAACACTTACAGCCATGCCGCCAACATTTCGAGCCATGCCACCAACATTTCGAGCCATGACGCCAACACCTCGAGCCATGCCGCCAACATTTCGAGCCAGGCCGCCAACATTTCGTGCCACGCCGCCAACATTTCGAGCCATGACGCCAACATTTCGAACCATGCCGCCAACATTTCCAGCCATGCCGCCAACATTTCGAGCCATGGCGCCAACATTTCGAGCCATGCCGCCAACATTTCGAGCCATGACGCCAACACTTACAGCCATGCCGCCAACATTTCGAGCTATGCCGCCAACATTTCGAGCCCTGCCGCCAACATTTCAAGCCATGCCGCCAACATTTCGAGCCATGCCGCCAACATTTCGAGCTATGCCGCCAACATTTCGAGCTATGCCGCCAACATTTCGAGCCGTGCGCCAACATTTTGAGCCATGCCGCCAACATTTCGAGCCATGCCGCCAACATTTTGAGCCATGCCGCCATCATTTCGAGCCATGCCGCCATCATTTCGAGTCATGCCGCCAACATTTCGAGCCATGCCGCCAATATTTCGAGCTATGCCGCCAACATTTCGAGCCATGCCGCCAACATTTCGAGCCATGCCGCCAACATTTCGAGCTATGCCGCCAACACTTCGAGCCATGCCGCCAACATTTCGAGACATGCCGCCAACACTTCTAGCCATGCCGCCAACACTTCGAGCCATGCCGCCAACATTTCCAGCCATGCCGCCAACACTTCTAGCCATGCCGCCAACACTTCGAGCCATGTCGCCAACATTTCGAGCCATGCCGTCATCATTTCGAGCCATGCCGCCATCATTTCGAGCCATGCCGCCAACATTTCGAGTCACGCTGCAACATTTGGAGCTATGCCGCCAACATTTCGAGCCATGCCGCCAACATTTAGAGCCATGCCGCCAACATTTCGAGCCATGCCGTCATCATTTCGAGCCATGCCGCCAACATTTCGAGCCACGCTGCAACATTTGGAGCTATGCCGCAAACATTTCGAGCCATGCCGCCAACATTTCGAGCCATGCCGTCATCATTTCGAGCCATGCCGCCAACATTTCGAGCCACGCTGCAACATTTGAGCTATGCCGCAAACATTTCGAGCCATGCTGCCAACATTTTGAGCCATGTCGCCAACATTTCGAGCCATGCCGTCATCATTTCGAGCCATGCCGCCATCATTTCGAGCCATGCCGCCATCATTTTGAGCCATGCCGCCAACATTTCCAGCTATGCCGCCAACATTGCGAGCCATGCCGCCAACATTTCGAGCTATGCCGCCGACATTTTGAGCCATGCCGCCAACATTTCGAGGCATGCCGCCAACATTGCGAGCCGTGCCACCAACATTTCGAGCCATGCCGCCAACAATTCGAGCCATGCCGCCAACATTTTGAGCCATGCCGCCAACATTTCGAGCCATGCCGCCAACACTTCGAGCCATGCCGCCACCACTTCGAGCCATGCCGACAACATTTCGAGTCATGCCGCCATTTCGAGCCATGCCGCCAACATTTTTGCCTTGCCGCCAACATTTCGAGCCATGCCGCCAACATTTCGAGCCACGCCGCCATTTCGAGCCATGCCGCCAACATTTTTAGCCTTGCCGCCAACATTTCGAGCCTTGCCGCCAACATTTCGAGCCATGCCGCCAACACTTCGAGCCATGCCGCCACCACTTCGAGCCATGCCGACAACATTTCGAGTCATGCCGCCATTTCGAGCCATGCCGCCAACATTTTTAGCCTTGCCGCCAACATTTCGAGCCATGCCGCCAACATTTCGAGCCACGCCGCCATTTCGAGCCATGCCGCCAACATTTTTAGCCTTGCCGCCAACATTTCGAGCCTTGCCGCCAACATTTCGAGCCATGCCGCCAACACTTCGAGCCATGCCGCCACCACTTCGAGCCATGCCGACAACATTTCGAGTCATGCCGCCATTTCGAGCCATGCCGCCAACATTTTGAGCCATGCCGCCAACATTTCGAGCCATGCCGCCAACACTTCGAGCCATGCCGCCACCACTTCGAGCCATGCCGACAACATTTCGAGTCATGCCGCCATTTCGAGCCATGCCGCCAACATTTTTAGCCTTGCCGCCAACATTTCGAGCCTTGCCGCCAACATTTCGAGCCATGCCGCCAGCATTTCCAGCAATGCCGCCAACATTTCGAGCCATGTCGCCAACATTTCGAGCCACGCCGCCAACATTTGGAGCACGCCGCCAACATTTCGAGCCATCCCACCAACATTTCGAGCCATGCCGCCAACATTTCGAACCATGCCGCCAACATTTCGAGCCATGCCGCCCACATTTCGTGCCATGCCGCCAACATTTCGAGCTATGCCGCCCACATTTCGAGCCATGCCGCCCACATTTCGAGCCATGCCGCCAACATTTCGAACCATGCCGCCAACATTTCGAGCCATGCCGCCCACATTTCGAGCCATGCCGCCAACATTTCGAGCTATGCCGCCAACATTTTGAGCCATGCCGCCAACATTTTGAGCCATGCCGCCAACATTTCGAGCCATGCCGCCAACATTTTGAGCCATGCCGCCATCATTTCTAGCCATGCCGCCAACATTTCGAGTCATGCCACCAACATTTCGAGCCATGCCGCCAATATTTCGAGCCATGCCGCCAACATTTCGAGCCATGCCGCCAACATTTCGAGCCATGCCGCCAACATTTCGAGCTATGCCGCCAACACTTCGAGCCATGCCGCCAACATTTCGAGTCATGCCGCCATTTCGAGCCATGCCGCCAACATTTTAAGCCATGCCGCCAACATTTCGAGCCATGCCGCCAACATTTCTAGCCATGCCGCCAACATTTCGAGCCATGCCGCCAACATTTCGAGAAAAGCCGGCAACATTTCGAGCCATGCCGCCAACATTTCGAGCCATGTCGCCAACATTTCGAGCCACGCCGCCAACATTTGGAGACACGCCGCCAACGTTTTGAGCCATCCCGCCAACATTTCGAGCCATGCCGCCAACATTTCGAACCATGCCGCCACCATTTCTAGGCATGCCGCCAACATTTCTAGCCATGCCGTCAACACTTCGAGCCATGCCGCCAACATTTCGAGCCATGCCGCAAACATTTCGAGCTATGCCGCCAACATTTCGAGCCATGCCGCCCACATTTCGAGCCATGCCGCCAACATTTCGAACCATGCCGCCAACACTTCGAGCCATGCCGCCAACATTTCGAGCCATGCCGCAAACATTTCGAGCTATGCCGCCAACATTTCGAGCCATGCCGCCCACATTTCGAGCCATGCCGCCAACATTTCGAACCATGCCGCCAACATTTTGAGCCATGCCGCCAACATTTCGAGCCATGCCGCAAACATTTCGAGCTATGCCGCCAACATTTCGAGCCATGCCGCCCACATTTCGAGCCATGGCGCCAACATTTCGAACCATGCCGCCAACATTTCGAGCCATGCCGCCAACATTTCGAGCCATGCCGCCCACATTTCGAGCCATGCCGCCAACATTTCGAACCATGCCGCCAACACTTCGAGCCATGCCGCCAACATTTCGAGCCATGCCGCAAACATTTCGAGCTATGCCGCCAACATTTCGAGCCATGCCGCCCACATTTCGAGCCATGCCGCCAACATTTCGAACCATGCCGCCAACATTTTGAGCCATGCCGCCAACATTTCGAGCCATGCCGCAAACATTTCGAGCTATGCCGCCAACATTTCGAGCCATGCCGCCCACATTTCGAGCCATGCCGCCAACATTTCGAACCATGCCGCCAACATTTCGAGCTATGCCGCCAACATTTCGAGCCATGCCGCCCACATTTCGAGCCATGCCGCCAACTTTTCGAGCCATGCCGCCAACATTTCTAGCAATGCCGCCAACATTTCGAGCCATGCCGCCAGCATTTCGAACTATGCCCCCAACATTTCGAGCTATGCCGCCCACATTTCGAGCCATGCCGCCAACATTTCGAACCATGCCGCCAACATTTCGAGCTATGCCGCCAACATTTCGAGCCATGCCGCCCACATTTCGAGCCATGCCGCCAACTTTTCGAGCCATGCCGCCAGCATTTCGAGCTATGCCGCCAACATTTCGAGCTATGCCGAAAACATTTCGAGCCATGCCGCCAACATTTCTAGCATTGCCGCAAACATTTCGAGCCATGCCGCTAGCATTTCGAGCTATGCCGCCAACATTTCGAGCTATGCCGCCAACATTTCGAGCCATGCCGCCAACATTTCGAGCAATGCCGCCAACATTTCGAGCCATGCCGCCAACATTTCGAGCCATGCCGCCAACATTTCGAGCCATGACGCCAACATTTCGAGCCATGCCGCCAATATTTCTAGCTATGCCGCCAAAGCTTCGAGCCATGCCCCCAACATTTCAAGCCATGCCGCCAACATTTTGAGCCATGCCGCCAACATTTCGAGCCATTCCGCCAACACTTCGAGCCATGCCGCCAATATTTCGAGCCATGCCGCCAACATTTCGAGCAATGCCGCCAACATTTCGAGCTATGCCGCCAACATTTCGAGCCATGCCGCCAACATTTCGAGCTATGCCGCCAACATTTCGAGCCCTGCCGCCAACATTTCAAGCCATGCCGCCAACATTTCGAGCCATGCCGCCAACATTTCGAGCTATGCCGCCAACATTTCGAGCTATGCCGCCAACATTTCGAGCCGTGCCGCCAACATTTTGAGCCATGACGCCAACATTTCGAGCCATGCCGCCAACATTTTGAGCCATGCCGCCATCATTTCGAGCCATGCCGCCATCATTTCGAGTCATGCCGCCGACATTTCGAGCCATGCCGCCAATATTTCGAGCTATGCCGCCAACATTTCGAGCCATGCCGCCAACATTTCGAGCCATGCCGCCAACATTTCGAGCTATGCCGCCAACACTTCGAGCCATGCCGCCAACATTTCGAGACATGCCGCCAACACTTCTAGCCATGCCGCCAACACTTCGAGCCATGCCGCCAACATTTCCAGCCATGCCGCCAACACTTCTAGCCATGCCGCCAACACTTCGAGCCATGTCGCCAACATTTCGAGCCATGCCGTCATCATTTCGAGCCATGCCGCCATCATTTCGAGCCATGCCGCCAACATTTCGAGTCACGCTGCAACATTTGGAGCTATGCCGCCAACATTTCGAGCCATGCCGCCAACATTTAGAGCCATGCCGCCAACATTTCGAGCCATGCCGTCATCATTTCGAGCCATGCCGCCAACATTTCGAGCCACGCTGCAACATTTGGAGCTATGCCGCAAACATTTCGAGCCATGCTGCCAACATTTTGAGCCATGCCGCCAACATTTCGAGCCATGCCGCCAACATTTCGAGCCACGCTGCAACATTTGGAGCTATGTCGCCAACATTTCGAGCCATGCCGCCAACATTTGGAGCCATGCCGCCAACATTTCGAGCCATGCCGCCATCATTTTGAGCCATGCCGCCAACATTTCGAGTCATGCCGCCAACATTTCGAGTCATGCCACCAACATTTCGAGCCATGCCGCCAACATTTCGAGCCATGCCGCCAACATTTCGAGCCATGCCGCCAACATTTCGAGCTATGCCGCCAACACTTCGAGCCATGCCGCCAACATTTTGAGCCATGCCGCCAACATTTCGAGCCATGCCGCCAACATTTTGAGCCATGCCGCCATCATTTCTAGCCATGCCGCCAACATTTCGAGTCATGCCACCAACATTTCGAGCCATGCCGCCAATATTTCGAGCCATGCCGCCAACATTTCGAGCCATGCCGCCAACATTTCGAGCCATGCCGCCAACATTTCGAGCTATGCCGCCAACACTTCGAGCCATGCCGCCAACATTTCGAGTCATGCCGCCATTTCGAGCCATGCCGCCAACATTTTAAGCCATGCCGCCAACATTTCGAGCCATGCCGCCAACATTTCTAGCCATGCCGCCAACATTTCGAGCCATGCCGCCAACATTTCGAGAAAAGCCGGCAACATTTCGAGCCATGCCGCCAACATTTCGAGCCATGTCGCCAACATTTCGAGCCACGCCGCCAACATTTGGAGACACGCCGCCAACGTTTTGAGCCATCCCGCCAACATTTCGAGCCATGCCGCCAACATTTCGAACCATGCCGCCACCATTTCTAGGCATGCCGCCAACATTTCTAGCCATGCCGTCAACACTTCGAGCCATGCCGCCAACATTTCGAGCCATGCCGCAAACATTTCGAGCTATGCCGCCAACATTTCGAGCCATGCCGCCCACATTTCGAGCCATGCCGCCAACATTTCGAACCATGCCGCCAACACTTCGAGCCATGCCGCCAACATTTCGAGCCATGCCGCAAACATTTCGAGCTATGCCGCCAACATTTCGAGCCATGCCGCCCACATTTCGAGCCATGCCGCCAACATTTCGAACCATGCCGCCAACATTTTGAGCCATGCCGCCAACATTTCGAGCCATGCCGCAAACATTTCGAGCTATGCCGCCAACATTTCGAGCCATGCCGCCCACATTTCGAGCCATGGCGCCAACATTTCGAACCATGCCGCCAACATTTCGAGCCATGCCGCCAACATTTCGAGCCATGCCGCCCACATTTCGAGCCATGCCGCCAACATTTCGAACCATGCCGCCAACACTTCGAGCCATGCCGCCAACATTTCGAGCCATGCCGCAAACATTTCGAGCTATGCCGCCAACATTTCGAGCCATGCCGCCCACATTTCGAGCCATGCCGCCAACATTTCGAACCATGCCGCCAACATTTTGAGCCATGCCGCCAACATTTCGAGCCATGCCGCAAACATTTCGAGCTATGCCGCCAACATTTCGAGCCATGCCGCCCACATTTCGAGCCATGCCGCCAACATTTCGAACCATGCCGCCAACATTTCGAGCTATGCCGCCAACATTTCGAGCCATGCCGCCCACATTTCGAGCCATGCCGCCAACTTTTCGAGCCATGCCGCCAACATTTCTAGCAATGCCGCCAACATTTCGAGCCATGCCGCCAGCATTTCGAACTATGCCCCCAACATTTCGAGCTATGCCGCCCACATTTCGAGCCATGCCGCCAACATTTCGAACCATGCCGCCAACATTTCGAGCTATGCCGCCAACATTTCGAGCCATGCCGCCCACATTTCGAGCCATGCCGCCAACTTTTCGAGCCATGCCGCCAGCATTTCGAGCTATGCCGCCAACATTTCGAGCTATGCCGAAAACATTTCGAGCCATGCCGCCAACATTTCTAGCATTGCCGCAAACATTTCGAGCCATGCCGCTAGCATTTCGAGCTATGCCGCCAACATTTCGAGCTATGCCGCCAACATTTCGAGCCATGCCGCCAACATTTCGAGCAATGCCGCCAACATTTCGAGCCATGCCGCCAACATTTCGAGCCATGCCGCCAACATTTCGAGCCATGACGCCAACATTTCGAGCCATGCCGCCAATATTTCTAGCTATGCCGCCAAAGCTTCGAGCCATGCCCCCAACATTTCAAGCCATGCCGCCAACATTTTGAGCCATGCCGCCAACATTTCGAGCCATTCCGCCAACACTTCGAGCCATGCCGCCAATATTTCGAGCCATGCCGCCAACATTTCGAGCAATGCCGCCAACATTTCGAGCTATGCCGCCAACATTTCGAGCCATGCCGCCAACATTTCGAGCTATGCCGCCAACATTTCGAGCCCTGCCGCCAACATTTCAAGCCATGCCGCCAACATTTCGAGCCATGCCGCCAACATTTCGAGCTATGCCGCCAACATTTCGAGCTATGCCGCCAACATTTCGAGCCGTGCCGCCAACATTTTGAGCCATGACGCCAACATTTCGAGCCATGCCGCCAACATTTTGAGCCATGCCGCCATCATTTCGAGCCATGCCGCCATCATTTCGAGTCATGCCGCCGACATTTCGAGCCATGCCGCCAATATTTCGAGCTATGCCGCCAACATTTCGAGCCATGCCGCCAACATTTCGAGCCATGCCGCCAACATTTCGAGCTATGCCGCCAACACTTCGAGCCATGCCGCCAACATTTCGAGACATGCCGCCAACACTTCTAGCCATGCCGCCAACACTTCGAGCCATGCCGCCAACATTTCCAGCCATGCCGCCAACACTTCTAGCCATGCCGCCAACACTTCGAGCCATGTCGCCAACATTTCGAGCCATGCCGTCATCATTTCGAGCCATGCCGCCATCATTTCGAGCCATGCCGCCAACATTTCGAGTCACGCTGCAACATTTGGAGCTATGCCGCCAACATTTCGAGCCATGCCGCCAACATTTAGAGCCATGCCGCCAACATTTCGAGCCATGCCGTCATCATTTCGAGCCATGCCGCCAACATTTCGAGCCACGCTGCAACATTTGGAGCTATGCCGCAAACATTTCGAGCCATGCTGCCAACATTTTGAGCCATGCCGCCAACATTTCGAGCCATGCCGCCAACATTTCGAGCCACGCTGCAACATTTGGAGCTATGTCGCCAACATTTCGAGCCATGCCGCCAACATTTGGAGCCATGCCGCCAACATTTCGAGCCATGCCGCCATCATTTTGAGCCATGCCGCCAACATTTCGAGTCATGCCGCCAACATTTCGAGTCATGCCACCAACATTTCGAGCCATGCCGCCAACATTTCGAGCCATGCCGCCAACATTTCGAGCCATGCCGCCAACATTTCGAGCTATGCCGCCAACACTTCGAGCCATGCCGCCAACATTTTGAGTCATGCCGCCATTTCGAGCCATGCCGCCAACATTTCGAGCCATGCCGCCAACATTTCGAGCAATGCCGCCAACATTTCCAGCCATGCCGCCAACATTTCGAGCCATGCCGCCAACATTTCGAGCCATGCCGCCAACATTTCGAAAAAAGCCGCCAACATTTCGAGCCATGCCGCCAACATTTCGAGCCATGTCGCCAACATTTTGAGCCACGCCGCCAAAATTTGGAGCCACGCCGCCAACGTTTCGAGCCATCCCGCCAACATTTCGGGCCATGCCGCCAACATTTCGAGCCATGCCGCCAACATTTTGAGCCATGCCGCCAACATTTCGAGCCATGCCACCAACATTTCGAGCCTTGCCGCCAACATTTCGGGCCATGCCGCCAACATTACGTGCCACGCTGCCAACATTTCGAGCCATGCCGCCAACATTTTGAGCCATGCCGCCAACACTTACAGCCATGCCGCCAACATTTCGAGCCATGCCACCAACATTTCGAGCCATGACGCCAACACCTCGAGCCATGCCGCCAACATTTCGAGCCAGGCCGCCAACATTTCGTGCCACGCCGCCAACATTTCGAGCCATGACGCCAACATTTCGAACCATGCCGCCAACATTTCCAGCCATGCCGCCAACATTTCGAGCCATGGCGCCAACATTTCGAGCCATGCCGCCAACATTTCGAGCCATGACGCCAACACTTACAGCCATGCCGCCAACATTTCGAGCCATGCCGCCAACATTTCGAGCCATGACGCCAACACCTCGAGCCATGCCGCCAACATTTTGAGCCATGTCGCCAACACTTACAGCCATGCCGCCAACATTTCGAGCCATGCCGCCAACATTTCGAGCCATGACGCCAACACCTCGAGCCATGCCGCCAACATTTCGAGCCAGGCCGCCAACATTTCGTGCCACGCCGCCAACATTTCGAGCCATGCCGCCAACACTTCTAGCCATGCCGCCAACACTTCGAGCCATGTCGCCAACATTTCGAGTCATGCCGCCAACACTTCTAGCCATGCCGCCAACACTTCGAGCCATATCGCCAACATTTCGAGCCATGCCGTCATCATTTCTAGCTATGCCGCCAACACTTCGAGCCATGCCGCCAACATTTCAAGCCATGCCGCCAACATTTTGAGCCATGCCGCCAACATTTCGAGCCATTCCGCTAACACCTCGAGCCATGCCGCCAACACTTCGAGCCATGCCGCCAACATTTTGTACCATGCCGCCAACATTTCGAGCCATGCCGCCAACACTTCTAGCCATGCCGCCAACACTTCGAGCCATATCGCCAACACTTCGAGCCATGCCGCCAACATTTCAAGCCATGCCGCTAACATTTTGAGCCATGCCGCCAACATTTCGAGCCATTCCGCTAACACCTCGAGCCATGCCGCCAACACTTCGAGCCATGCCGCCAACATTTTGTACCATGCCGCCAACATTTCGAGCCATGCCGCCAACACTTCTAGCCATGCCGCCAACACTTCGAGCCATATCGCCAACACTTCGAGCCATGCCGCCAACATTTCAAGCCATGCCGCCAACATTTCGAGCCATTCCGCTAAAACCTCGAGCCATGCCGCCAACACTTCGAGCCATGCCGCTAACATTTCGAGACATGCCGCCAACATTTTGAGCCATGTCGCCAACATTTCGCGCAATGCCGCCAACATTTCGAGCCATGCCGCAATCATTTCGAGCCATGCCGCCAACATTTCGAGTCATGCCGCCAACATTTCGAGCCATGCCACCAACACTTCGAGCCATGCCGCCAACATTTCGAGCCATGCGGCCAACATTTCGAGCTATGCCGCCAACACTTCGAGCCATGCCGCCAACATTTCGAGCTATGCCGCCAACACTTCGAGCCATGCCGAGTAGAGTAGATCTAAAAGCTGAGATGAGAGCTGCGATGAGAGCTGAGGTGAGAACTGCGGTGAGAGCTGAGATGAGAACTGAGATGAGAACTGCGATGAGAGCTGAGGTGAGAACTGCGATTAGAGCTGAGATGAGAACTGAGATAAGATTTTCGATGAGAGCTGAAATTAAAGCTGAGATGAGAGCTGAGATAAACCTTGCGATGAGAGCTGCGATGAGAGCTGCGATGAGAGCTGAGATAAGAGCTGAGATGAGAGCTGCGATGAGAGCTGAGATGAGAGCTGAGATGAGATCTGCGATGAGAGCTGAGATCATAGCTGCGATGATAGCTGCGATGAGAGCTAAGATAAGAGCTCAGATGACAGCTGCGATGAGAACTGAGATAAGAGCTGAGATGAGAGCTGCGAATAGAGCTGAGATGAGAGCTGAGATGAGAGCAGAGATGAGAGCTGCGACGACAGCTGAGATAAGAGCTCCGATGAGAGCTGAGATGAGAGCTGAGATGAGAGCTGCGATGAGAGCTGAGATGAGTGCTGAGATGAGAACTGAGATGAGAGCTGCGATGAGAACTGAGATGAGTGCTGAGATGAGAACTGAGATAAGATTTTCGATGAGAGCTGAAATGAAAGCTGAGATGAGAGCTGAGATAAACCTTGCGATGAGAGCTGCGATGAGAGCTGCGATGAGAGCTGCGATGAGAGCTGAGATAAGAGCTGAGATGAGAGCTGCGATGAGAGCTGAGATGAGATCTGCGATGAGAGCTGAGCTGAGAGCTGATCTGAGAGCTGGGATGAGAGCTGAGATGATAACTGCGATGAGAGCTAAGATGAGAGCTGAGATGACAGCTGCGATGAGAACTGAGATGAGAGCTGAGATGAGAGCTGCGAATAGAGCTGAGATGAAAGCTGCGACGACAGCTGAGATGAATGCTGCGACGACAGCTGAGATGAGAGCTGCGATGAGAGCTGAGATGAGAGCTGAGATGAGAGCTGCGATGAGTGCTGAGATGAGTGCTGAGATGAGAACTGAGATGAGAGCTGCGATGAGAACTGAGATGAGTGCTGAGATGAGAGCTGACATGAGAGCTGAGATGTGAGCTGAAATGGGTGCTGATATGAGAGATGAGATGAGATGAGATGATAGCTGAGATGAGAGATGAGATGAGAGCTGAGATGAGAGCTGATATGAAAACTGATGATGAGTTCTGAGAGGAGAGCCGAGATCAAACCTGCGATGAGAGCTGCGATGAGAGCTGAGCTAAGAACTGAGATGAGAGTTGCGATGAGAGCTGAGATGAGAGCTGCGGTGAGAGCTGAGATGAGAACTAAGATGAAAGCTGCGATGAGAGATGCAATAAGAGCTGCGATGAGAGCTGAGATGAGAGCTGAGATGAGAGCTGAGATGAGAACTGAGATGAGATTTCCGATGAGAGCTGAGATGAGAGCTGCGATGAGAGCTGAGATGAGAGTTGCTATAAGAGCTGTGATGAGAGCTGAGATGAGAGCTGAGATGAGAGCTGAGATGAGAGCTGAGATGATAGCAGCGATGAGAGCTGAGATGAGAGCTGAGATGACAGCTGTGATGAGAACTGAGATGAGAGCTGAGATGAGAGCTGCGAATAGAGCTGAGATGAGAGCTGCGACGACAGCTGAGATGAGAGCTGCGACGACAGCTGAGATGATTGCTGAGATGAGAACTGAGATGAGAGCTGCCATGAGAGATGCAATAAGAGCTGCGATGAGAACTGAGATGAGAGCTGCGATGAGAGCTGAGATGAGAGTTGCGATAAGAGCTGCGATGAGAGCTGAGATGAGCGCTGAGATGAAAGCTGAGATGAGAGCTGAAATGACAGCTGTGATGAAAACTGAGATGAGAGCTGAGATGAGAGCTGCGATGAGAGCTGAGATGAGAGTTGCGATAAGAGCTGCGATGAGAGCTGAGATGAGCGCTGAGATGAGAGCTGAGATGAGAGCTGAAATGACAGCTGTGATGAGAACTGAGATGAGAGCTGAGATGAGAGCTGCGAATAGAGCTGAAATGAGAGCTGCGACGACAGCTGAGATGAGAGCTGAGATGAGAACTGCGATGAGAGCTGCGATGAGAACTGAGATGAGTGCTGAGATGAGAGCTGCGATGAGAGCTGAGATGAGAGTTGCGATAAGAGCTGCGATGAGAGCTGAGATGAGAGCTGAGATGAGAGCTGAGATGAGAGCTGAGATGACCGCTGTGATGAGAACTGAGATGAGAGCTGAGATGAGATCTGCGAATAGAGCTGAAATGAGAGCTGCGACGACAGCTGAGGTGAGAGCTGAGATGAGAACTGCGATGAGAGCTGCGATGAGAACTGAGATGAGTGCTGAGATGAGAACTGAGATGAGAGCTGACATGAGAGCTGAGATGTGAGCTGAAATGGGTGCTGATATGAGAGATGAGATGAGATGAGATGATAGCTGAGATGAGAGATGAGATGAGAGCTGAGATGAGAGCTGATATGAAAACTGATGATGAGTTCTGAGATGAGAACTGAGATGAGAGCCGAGATCAAAACTGCGATGAGAGCTGCGATGAGAGCTGAGATGGGGCTGAGATGAGATCTGCGATGAGAGCTGAGCTAAGAACTGAGATGAGAGCTGCGATGAGAGTTGAGATGAGAGCTGAAATGATAGCCGCGATGAGAGCTGAGATGAGAGCTGAGATGACAGCTGTGATGAGAACTGAGATGAGAGCTGAGATGAGAGCTGCGAATAGAGCTGAAATGAGAGCTGCGACGACAGCTGAGATGAGTGCTGAGATGAGAACTGCGATGAGAGCTGCGATGAGAACTGAGATGAGTGCTGAGATGAGAACTGAGATGAGAGCTGACATGAGAGCTGAGATGTGAGCTGAAATGGGTGCTGATATGAGAGATGAGATGAGATGAGATGATAGCTGACATGAGAGATGAGAGCTGAGATGAGAGCTGATATGAAAACTGATGATGAGTTCTGAGATGAGAACTGAGATGAGAGCCGAGATCAAAACTGCGATGAGAGCTGCGATGAGAGCTGAGATGGGGCTGAGATGAGATCTGCGATGAGAGCTGAGCTAAGAACTGAGATGAGAGCTGCGATGAGAGTTGAGATGAGAGCTGCGGTGAGAGCTGAGATGAGTACTGAGATGAAAGCTGCGATGAGAGATGCAATAAGAGCTGCGATGAGAGCTGAGATGAGAGTTGCGATAAGAGCTGCGATGAGAGCTGAGATGAGAGCTGAGATGAGAGCTGAGATGAGAGCTGAAATGATAGCCGCGATGAGAGCTGAGATGAGAGCTGAGATGACAGCTGTGATGAGAACTGAGATGAGAGCTGCGAATAGAGCTGAAATGAGAGCTGCGACGACAGCTGAGATGAGTGCTGAGATGAGAACTGCGATGAGAGCTGCGATGAGAACTGAGATGAGTGCTGAGATGAGAACTGAGATGAGAGCTGACATGAGAGCTGATATGTGAGCTGAAATGGGTGCTGATATGAGGGATGAGATGAGATGAGATGATAGCTGAGATGAGAGATGAGATGAGAGCTGATATGAAAACTGATGATGAGTTCTGAGATGAGAACTGAGATGAGAGCTGAGATCAAAGCTGCGATGAGAGCTGCGATGAGAGCTGAGATGAGGGCTGCGAATAGAGCTGAGATGTGAGCTGCGAGAACAGCTGAGATGAGAGCTGCGACGACAGCTGAGATGAGTGCTGGGATGAGAACTGAGATGAGAGCTGCGATGAGAACTGAGATGAGTGCTGAGATGAGAACTGAGATGAGAGCTGATATGAGAGCTGAGATCAGAGCTGCTATGAGAGCTGCGATGAGTACTGAGATAAGTGCTGAGATGAGAACTGAGATGATAACTGAGATGAGAGCTGAGATGTGAGCTGAATTGGGAGCTGAGATGAGAGATGAGATGAGATGATAGCTGAGCTGAGAGGTGAGATGAGTTCTGAGATGAGAACTGAGATGAGAGATGAGATGAGAGGTGCGAAGAGAACTGAGATGAGAGCTGCGATGACAGCTGAAATGAGAGCTGATATGAGAGCTGAGATCAGAGCTGCAATGAGAGCTGCGATGAGTACTGAGATAAGTGCTGAGATGAGAACTGAGATGAGAGCTGAGATGAGAGCTGAGATGTGAGCTGAATTGGGAGCTGAGATGAGAGATGAGATGAGATGATAGCTGAGATGAGAGGTGAGATGAGTTCTGAGATGAGAACTGAGGTGAGAGATGAGATGAGAGCTGCGATGAGAGCTGAGATGAGAGCTGAAATGACAGCTACGATGAGAGCTAAGATGAGAGCTGCGATGACAGCTGAAATGAGAGCTGATATGACAGCTGAGATCAGAGCTGCGATGAGAGCTGCGATGAGTACTGAGATAAGTGCTGAGATGAGAACTGAGATGAGAGCTGAGATGAGAGCTGCGATGAACGCTGCTATGAGAGTTGAGATGAGAGCTGATATAAGAGATGAGGTGAAAGCTGAGATGAGAGTTGAGATAACAGCTGCGATGAGAGCTCTGATGAGAGCTGAGATGAGAGTTGCGATGGGAGCTGCGATGAGCGCTGCAATGAGAGCTGAGATGAGAGCTGAGATGAGAGCTGCGATGAGAGCTGCGATGAAAGCTGAGATGAGCGCTGAGATGAGAGCTGCGATGAGATCAGAGATGATAACTGAGATGAGAGCTGAGATGAGAGCTGAGATGAGAGCTGAGATGTGAGGTGAAATGAGAGCTGAGATGAGAGATGAGATGAAACGAGATGAGAGCTGCGATGAGAGCTGATATGAGAGCTGATGATGAGTTCTGAAATGAGAGCTGTGATGAGAGCAGAGATGAGAGATGAGATGAGAGCTGAGATGAGAGCAGAAAACCGTACTGTTGTGTATGAATTAGTCGGCGTATTTCCACAGTTTATATTATTGTAGCGCGACGTTTCGGAAGCTAACTTTGTTTCCGTCATCAAGCGTAGTGTTGAGAAGGACTGATTTCGCACTTGGAGTTGGTTTTTAACTGCACAAGTACTTGACACACTATGTTTACACTTAAATGTTAAAACTTGGTATTTGATTTTTAAGTGACATTGACAGTCGGCTGCTTTACCACTGTTGATGACAACTTCTACAAAAGTGTATAGTTCGTTGCTACTAATTCTAAAGAAATATAATTTTTACGCTGATAACCTGCTCTAGAAAAAACATATTAGTTATTTATGAAACAAGTTGCAAGATGAGGGTTTTTTTCACGAGCCGCTTTGCTCGTTAGACAATTAGGAAAAGTAAAAGAATACTAACTTCTGCAATATATTGCAAGCATTTTTTTGCAATTTTATAATAAACATAATTTTAAATATTTTATGTTGTTTAGATAGGTTATGTTAACCTTCAAACTTACGGCAAAACGTGAAAAAGTATGTAATTTTGACAATAACAATGACACCTAAATAGTTGACATTTTAGTACACGGTTACAAAAAAGCTATCCATGAACAAGTTGCAAAATGAGGTTTTTTTTCACGTCATCATTGGTAACGTTAAAAAATTTAACTTATGTACGACCGGGCGAAACTGATCACTTTATACTCTACCTTTGACGCGTTCTATGTTACTTTACGGCCCTAGGGCCATAATATTTATTTATGTACCAAGAGCATTATGAGGATGGTTGTGCTAGAGGTGTATAAACATCAAATAATAGCCGTGGTGCATAATACATTTTATTTTCCATTTTGAATAGGTAAATAAATTGAGAAGCTTGGGAAGCTTAATAAGTATGTATTCTATACCTCGTATCACAGATAGAAATAACTAATATTAGATCATTGGAAAATACCTACTTTATGGCCCGCCAAACGACACTAAACGGGTCGTAAGAGCTATTTATGAAACAAATTGCAAAATGTAGGTGTTTTTTACGAGTTGTAAATGTTGTAAATTACGACGACTGAAAAACCACTAATTTTGCATTGCGTTGCTTACAAAATGTTTTACAATTCTCTAATCAACAAAACATTTTTTACCATTGGCAACCTTTTTCACTAACAAAAAGTATGTAATTTTGACATTAATAACGAGTAAAACACTGCTGGAGCCTGCACTTCTGAAAAGGACGTTCCAGTGTCTACTGAAAATGGTGACATTTTACGTAAACTGACATATAAGTGTAAAAACATGAAAAACGTAGTTGTAATTTGATATTCTACCTTAATATTAATACTATATTTGTTTCTTTCTTACTTTATAATAGCTACACCTATGTGCAGTACGAGTTTACTATTTTTTGTTTTTTAAATAATTTTTGTATTATCTGAATGTTGTTTTTGGAGTACATATTTTCTTTTGAAAAGAAATATTGTTTTTATGTGTAATACTTGGGTTTCTTTGCCTTATAAAAAGAGTAAGGGGCCGGTTTGGTGTCATTCGCCCGGGCCGGTTCAAACACTCAGTCCGGCCCTGGTTATCACTAATTAGAAATTTGGATATTCCAAAAGCGTGCAATCCGAACTTGTATTATTGCTAAAATTATTTCATCTACTGCTGCATTTTTTAAAGGAATCGATTCGGGCCAGTCTGCGAAGCGGTCAATTATGGTCAAAATATATTTGTACGGTTGCGATTAGAGAAGATGTATTAAATCTATTTGTATATGGTAAACGGAAATCTGGTTCACCAAATGGATAGAGTGGTTGTTCGAAGTTTTATTTATTTTAATTGTTTGACAGGAAGTACACGTATTGACCCAATTTTTTATATCTTCGTACATTGATGGCCCGATATAACGTTTGTTGATCAATTTTCTAGACGTGCGAATTCCTGAATGAGACAATGAATTGTTTTGAAGATTTGTAAGCGAAAATGTTGTGGAGTGAAAGGTCTTTGTGTACCCGTAGAAGTTTCAACCCAAATAGGAGTTCCGTTTAATGCAATGGTTTGAATGGAAGATACATTTGGGTTTGACAATAGGTTTCCTAATTCAGAGTCATTCTGCTGAGCTATTGCTAAATCCTCGAAACTGATCGTATTTTGGAGATTAATGAAAGAAACTTTAGTCAGAGCATCTACTGGTACATTATCTGCGCCTTTGACGTATTGTATATTTGAACAAATTGCGAAATGTATTGCAACATTCTTAGCTCCCGAGGTGAGTGGTTACCTGCTGATTTAGTAATTGCGTAGATGAGAGGTTTATGGTCGGTAAAGATAGTGAATTGTTTACCATCAGTATAATATCGAAATTTCTTAACTGCAAAATAAGTCGAGAAGACGCTATATTTTTGTTCTGCTGAAGTTAGTTTTCGCTAGGAGAAAGCAAGAGGTTTCCACATATCGTTTTGCCATTGTTGCAATACACCTGAAATGGCATTGAAAGATGAATCTGTCCATAAACTGATTTCAGCATTTTGTATTGGATGAAGCAATAAAGTTGCACTGCTAGAGCTAATTTGATTGTTTCAAATGTCTCCAATTGCGAAGCGTTTAAACGAACTGGTTTATCGGTTGCTTTTCCAGCGATAAACAATGATATCAAAGGTGCGATTAGACTTGCACAATTAGGTATTGTAACGCCACTGTTTGACAATGGACTGCGACGCCACTGTTTTGTTAATATGTAGATAACTGTATTGCCGATGCAGACAGATACAGTGTAACATAACAAGATGTAATGGATGCTTCGTTAAAACTGCGATTAAACATGAAATTAAAAATGATTTAGTTATTCTTTTAACAATCTGTTCTACATCCGTTATACATGGCGCCCAACTTGTGGCTGAAAAACGTGTAATAATACAGTGCTACACTGTGCAAATTCAATGTGTGCGGCTTGTGTTAGCAGCCCGTACAGAACGCAATGTTTGAGGTAGGTGCATTGCTTGCATTTAAAAGTAAATAGACAGCGTGTTGATAACCGCGTATGCGTATGTTCGCGTAACTTATTACTTGTGTACCAAGTTTTGCTAGAATTACGGTTAAAACCGATCCGCGCTATTTCTTTCTATGCTTTATAACCTCAGACCACGTCCTGATAGAATTCCCGCCCTTGCTAATTTACCGGGAAATTTTAAAAACACAGCGAAAGTTACAATGGCAGATCCTGTTATAATGACGCAAGAACAATTGAATGCTTTATTGCTAAGCATGCGAAACATTTTCATCAATGAAGGAACCCCCGCTCCCGTCGGAACAAAATTTTTAACTGCTTCAAATTTCTCTAAATGCCAGTCACGTTTTGCAGGCAAACAACATGAAGACTGCGATGCATTTATTGATGCCATATGCGTATACAAAGAATATCTGCATATTTCGGACGCAAATGCATTTAAAGGACTCCTTTTGCTTTTATATGGTTTAGCTGCCACTTGGTTTCAAGTGTCAAAGCCAGCATTCAGCTCAGGCATGCTTTCGGTTTTAACAAGCCGCCGCATCAAATTTTCAAGGAATTGTTTTCTAAAGAGTAAACTAAAGAACCAACTGACGTAGTTGTGGTTTCCGCGCGTGCACTTTTAGCTCGTCTGCACTCCACGAAACGCATCAGCTAGACATGATTTATAGATTACTGAATCAGCGAATTCGGCAACGATTGTCACGGGATGACATAAAAACGTTTACGCATTTAATAGACAAAGCAAAGTTGATCGAAGATGGTTTTACAGGAATATCTGTCCAGCTAAATAACAATGACACGCCATCTTTGCATAAACAGTCCAAATTGAGAGCCAAATGTAATTTCTGAAAAATTTTTGGTAATATTCAAGCAGAATGCCGCAAATATGCTTCGATTAGGTCGCAGAACTTAACAACTAACGCAAGGTCACCTCAAAATTCACGATCCAATGTGGAGTTGCCCCAAACGAGTTTTTGCAGTAATTCACAATTGACCTGTTTCGGTTGCTCAACACCAGGATGTATACGATCTCGATGCCCAAATTGCAATACGCCTCCAAGTGCAGCTTGTTGCAGGATAATTCAACTCAATCGACATGGGTCGTTCTAAAAGACAAAATCGAAAAAAAAGTGAAGGGTTCGCCGGTTTTTTACGTTTAACACAGATCTTAAAATGTGTCGGAACAGATGGAGGTGTTCCTGTTACCCTCGGTCTAGCTCAATCGAGAAGGCGTGATTCGAAAGCGCAATAGGAACCGACGGCACTTACCTTATACTTTTGCTCAAAATATTACCCAAAACGCCACTCATTTTTAGGGGATGAAAAGCTCGAGAAACGTCACGGGGCTGTGAGAAATTCGCCGGGGTCGTTGCAAGCTGCCTCTTCGCCGTCCGCTAAGCTCCCTCGAGGCCGGCTGGTACAAACACAGGGTGGCCGTGAAATCAAATTGCTTACCTTAATGGCCACCCTCCTAAAGGGTATAGAAACTTAATTCAAGCTGATATTCTTAGGGCTTGCTCAGCAAAAGAGACTTGTTTTGGCTTTACACTCCATTACAATTGGCCTTAGCCAATTACGGGTTGAAGACCCCAAAGGTTTCTAAAATAATACCAATAAATAGGCTGGATTTGACAAAATTAGTATTTAATGATTTAAACACACAGAGAATTTCAAGTTAAATACACAAGCGGTACACCCTAACTGAAAATTATAGGGGCTCCCAGCAAAAGTTATCTTAATTGCTGAACAATAATACAGAAATTTCACATACACAAAGAAAGGAAAAACAGGGTAATTTTCCCCACAGTTACTTTTTAAGGCAAAATTTAATACTTATAATAAAAGGTCCTTTCATAACAGGAATCGGCGCACACAAAAACAGATACGGCACTTTCGCGAGGCACTTAATTGCGCAATCTAGTTATCAGTGTGACATTACCTTGGATAGCCAAATCATGGTTGTCTGGAGATGACGGGGCCCGCCTGGTGATTGCTCGGCGACGAAGCTTAAAACGGTGACAGCAGCACCCACAACGTAGAAAAGAGCGATCACGTTACGATGGGATGTAACAAATATTGCTAGGCCACTCTGCAGAGCGACCTTAGATTAGGGCTACGATCCGGTAAACGAAATAAAGATGTTAATTGCTAAGCGCCACCACTTGACTTACTAAATCGGGAAAACAACACAGGTGAGCTCACTCAGAACGTGGAAGAAATGGCCCACCTTTCTACTTCTACTTTGGCAATACTTGAGCGGCAAACACCAATAGCTGAGTCAAACTTACCTTGACTTACATTCTCTTACTGCCGTCTGAATCCCTGTACATCAAAAAATTCACAAAATACACTTGCAAACATCATGTCTATTAACGAAAAACAGAACTATACAAAAATAAACTATATTAACCTAGCAATATATGTAGGTAACAATAAACATCAAAAGAATTACTAGTTACAGTTAAAAATACTCGATAAAGGTTAGTGAGGTTAATTGCGCAACTTTTAAACTAAATACAGGCAGTAAAAGTGACGACAAACAATATAAGTATTTCTAAAACGATGACAACTTTAGATTTACACAAAGAAGCTACTTTGCAATAATCAAAAATTGACAACGAATACTCAAAATTCAACATCTTAAAATTTAAATAAACTACGATACGGCGCTTCAAACATCACTTCACGGTATATTTACGCTCGTTACAATACTTATGAACTGACACAATACTTTTGAAGGAATTGAGCTGTTCTGGTGACGTCCAACCAACTGCAGATCGGGCTCATGCTATTGCCTTCAACGGAACGACAGGAAACTGCGTAGGGGCGATAATCAAGAAGGTCTAAACGGCATTATAACCCCCAGGAATGGTACGAATGAAGCACGTACGACAGGCAGGGTTACGGTACGAAATTCGTGACTCTATTACAATGACAGTTTAGCTCGTAGACGAGGTTTCCATTTAAAATCCCCTTCAAGCGTAATTGGAGGTGCCTACTCCACGGTACAGATCCCTTGGCTAAACATTTATCAACATGTCACTTAACACAGGGCCTGACAAACGACACCTATCTGCTTTCAACACTTTCCACAATTTCGACTACGCGGCGAGGCAAATGTCCAGCCGGGAAACAACAACCTCTACCTTTGTACAGTTTTCGAACCGGCCGTTGAATGAAAAATCCGGGCCGATATCCGAAAGCCAAATGACTCCCCGCAGGCGTTATTTAATTTCGTAGTCTGCTCAATCTATGTGGGCGGCACGGAAAGTTCCGTTATGAAGTAATCCTCAATCAGCAGTTTGTCTGGAACGTCGGGGAAAGTCCTGGCCTGTATGGATGATAAAATTGCAGACAATTGGGTCGGCAAGCAACGGCGACATTCTAGAATATGATACGGCACCGCATGGGGGAATAACGCTAAATTTAGATTTAAATATCGACGAACATAAATAAGCTGATAGACGCCAGTATTCGAAACGAACGGAATTAAGCTTTGAAACCTTGAGGAATTTTAATTTGGGTGCAAATGGACCGGGAAAAGAATTAAAAATTGGAGAAACAGCGTTAAATGCGAAAGTTGTCCTTACACGTTTTCAATTAACTGGTTCAATATAACAATTTTAAATTCGTTCTTTTACTTTACTAAATAGTTGACGTTTTGGCTGTGTTATTATCAAATCTCTCACTTTTGGAATAACCTCAGGAGTAAAGTTGAGCAGAAAGACGCTATACCTTTGGGCTTCATCATTTATGTCTAACTGTGTGAAAAAACGGTCAACAATGACAAAATAAAGAGTGCCATCATGTGACATAAAAGGTAGAAAGGTTAGTTTACTTTCCATTTTGTTGGCAAAATGAATGGGTGACTTCGTTTTCGCTGCTCTGATGGTCGAAAACGGACGATGGTTGTGTGCAGCGGACGACTCGTGTTGGGATTCGGAGATCAAGGTGGAGATAAGATTGCTGGTGTTGGAGTGGACACGACTGGATTAAGGTGTCTTCAGTGGACAACAACGCAGCGGACAGGCTGGGTCGAGTAGAGCAAGGAGTGGAAGTTCACGGTTCAGACCAGGATGATGGCACTGGAATGGACAGGATATGACCAGAGTTGCTCCAGTTGACGACAGCTCAGGAATCGATTGTTGTTGATGCAGATCACACTTTGGGACGCCGAGATCACCAATTTGTAATATATAGGCCCGTAGGGTGTGTATAACTTACAATATATCGCTTATTTGTAGAGGTTGAAATAAAACGTCTGTTGTTTAAAGAATCAATATAATAAACGTGTTTTTTGTATTTGATTTACTGCGCCTCCTTAACAACATCTAACTAGATGACGCAAGCACAACAGTACATGTATTAAAGACGATTCAGGTTGATTGTCACCATTAAATTGTTTAAGTATTTCACCTACTTTTGATAAATCACTTTTAGCAAGTTTTATAATTTCCTCAAAACTCATTGTAAGAAGCTGATCTTTTGACTACTTCATTTATATGACACAATTTTTTTTTAAACTCTTGAACCTGGATTTTATTAGTAATTATATTAATAAGATATGTTTTGGATGATAATAATAAATTCCCACTGATTTACCACATTGCATAATACTGTTTTCCCCCATATTGTTTATTCCAACATATACAACAGAATAGAATACAGTTTACTTGCTTGAATTCAAGTTATAGAAATTTACAGTGATATAAAAAGATAAACTTGACAGCTCACAAAAGTCGAAACCTGTCTGTGAGTGACATTGTATATATAAATACTTACTCATAACAATGCAATTACACATATCTATATTATGCAAGAATAAAGTTTACAAATATGACTGATAACAATCATATATGCAATACTAAAACAGAACATCAGGAATAATAATTGGGGCTACACACATCACATTGTTTTCATATTATCATTATAGAAATGTAATAGTAGAAGGAATCATGTATCAGATATCAATTTTAAAATGTATGTATGTACTATCCAAGACAAAAAACTGGGACAATTCTTGATAGAGATTTTGGAATTATTTGATGAGGTTAAACGAGGTTTGAAACAATTAAATTTACGAAAACAAATTTGCTTCAAAGCAACGTCGCAATAAGTTGATAACTAAGTTTTATCGGTTTCAGGATATTAAGCCTTTGTTTACATATACAAAAGTAGGCTGGTAACTAGATCATAACTTATCTGTAGGGTTAAAGAATATTACCCCACATGGCAACCATAACCATATAGCCCCCGATAAACTATTGAACAAATCACGGATGTTATGAATCATAACATTCCTAGATATGTTAATAGCTAATACATACCTAGCAACTATACACATTAAAGCAGTCACATTCATAACAGGACATATTAACTGTCCCAGTTTTTTATGTCTTGCATAACACATTCTTTAATAAATGAGTAAGATAAGATCCCAATAATTTAAAAAAAAAGGATAAGCTAATATCGTATACCAATTAGTAATAATTGAAAAATTAATAATAAGATTTCTAAAATATAAATTTATGCAACATTTTGCATATAGTACCTGTTTGATTCACACAGATGCGTGCCTCAAAACCTTTTTGATTATAATTATTCATGTAATTCAAGTCACAACTGTTCTATCTCATTAAAAGGTCGTGGTAAAGTCAAATTTGCATCTTGCCGTATTTGTTTGCCTCTGTTAATATTGGAAAGGAATTTGTAAGCTTCCCTTAATGGCTTTTAAGCGGATGGATACATTTTCTAATAGAACCTAAGCCGACTTAGCATATTTGGGATTCATGTGTTTATGGATTTCGTTCAATACAATGCCTCATTGAGAGAGCTTAGCATTAAGATTCTTAGAATAAGTATTTATTCCTACGTGCGACGCTCCGATTGGCTACGCAGGATCGCCTCAGCCAATAGTGTTTGAGCTTTCCCCTCCTTGATGAATTTGCGAGTTCGGCTCGTTGTAAATTCAGAGGCAGTTAGATTCAGAACTTCGAGGAAGCAAGTTCAGCTATGCTTTGTGCTGGGTTGCGGTCGTTCTAACTCCCTGGTAAAGACGTTTCCAGGTTGTTTTGTGTTACGGTTACGCGCAATTCGCTATTTTCGCGTGGCCAATCCAAGCGTGTCACAACAGTTGAAGCTTTTGTAAAAAACCATCGGTCAATCAGTGACGTTTGTAATCGTTGTTACTCAATATACTCGTGTTTGTTAAGTCTTGTTTCACTCCAACAACTAACTGAACCCAAGTCAAGGGTTATTAAGTGGCAGTTCCCGGCAATCCCATTGAACCGGAATTCGCAGCGGATTAACTGGGGGCCCCATTCGTGGAAGCCTCTTATCAAGTTAATCGTACAAAAAACAGTACCGTAAAAATATACTGCAACGAACACTTTTAAATCCTCTAAAATTAAGAACATTTTAAGCATTTCAAATATTATTTTACAAAATATTCTATCAATGTACTAGTTTAATTTTTGCAAATTGTATGAATAGCATTGACTTCGTAAAAACGGTATTAAAAATAGTAAATTGATTTAAACATAAAATGTAATCAGAGCAGGTTTATAAATAATGAATAACAATGTAAGATGACGAAAAACAAAATAAAAAAGGGGGAAGCGAAGCCAAGCTGGGAGGTGTGTTATTTTGGCTTCCCCACAAATAATCCATTTAAAAGCGATTAAATGCCCATTTTTCCCAATTCAGTGTTTTATAATTAGTGCAAGGTCTTTTGGGTAGGCTGTAGAAGAGTTGCTTTGATTCATTGCACCCCTACATGAGTTTTCTAAAGTGTTGAATAGTACGTCGAGTGTTAGCTGGTGTTCCTGTGGCAGTTTTTGAAGCTGTTATGAGGTTAGCGTAGCCCTGGAATCGGGAAGGAGGCAGCGACATTTGTGCTGAGCCCTAGGACTATAGTCCATTTACTAAAGGAAAAAAGTTCTAACTTCGTTGACTCAAAACCGATTTTCAACATTTTTTTTTATTATTTCGGAAAAAGTCTATAGAAAAATTCCCCATAGGTGAGAAGGTGTGCTTTTTATTTTTTCAATTGTTATTAACAAATAAGTGTTTTTTAATATATTCTTAATTAAAAAGAAATTATAACTTCTTTATTTATTTAAACCATTGCCTGACATTTGATAACATAAGGTTTTAGGGGTCGCAGATTACGAATCTGGCCTCAAAATTGGTCTAAAAACAAAAATGGCGTTGAAGGTCTAAGTTTTTATTGTCTTTTTTTAATTTTTATTAGGTGCCTAGGGGTTTTTGGGGTCGCTGATTACGAATTTAACATTAAAACTCAACTAAAATAAAAGATGGCGGATCCAAGATGGCGAAAAGGCTTATTTTTATTTTTTCGGACTTAGTTTTTAGCTATACTATAGGGTTTTTTGGGTCGCTGATTTCAAATTTTATGTTAAAATTTATCAAAAATGAAAAATAACTTCTCTAAAGCGGCAAAATAGCTTCATTTCTGAATTCCGCACGTTGCCTCATATCTAGGGTTTTTGGACACATTAATTATAAATATAGCATTAAAAGGTTAATTTTTATTGTGTACGATTATTATTATTATTATTTAATAAACATTATATACAAATAAAATTCTAAATTGTTAAATTAACTCAAATTTAAATAGATTAAATACATTTAAATATAACATACGAATACATATAAATTCCAAACGCCTAAAAATGTGTTTTCTACGACCTCTTTGTACAATTTCCAGAAGATATTTCTGAATTAAAAGATTTTTCTGTTTGTGACCGACGAAGGAATGTTATTACATAAAAACAAATGGCAACTTGTTCAACAGTATGGTGCAATTTTATTGTACGTAATTATGGAAAAAAACAAGTGTATTTGTCGATTAACAAAAACATAGAATAAAATCTGCTGAAAGAGACCGACGTCTAAAAACGAAAACTGCACCAAATATTCGATTTGAAAGAGACAGGTTTTTAAAGTTGTATCAAGAAAAAATTCTGGCAAATGTCTTTCATGTCGTTTTATTAATTTTTTAAAAGAAACTTTAGCTGCAAATAATATCCTTGCTCTCAAGCTGAAAGTGATGCTGGTCGGTTAATAGTTACAACAGCTCTCAATGCATCAAATAAAAACATGGTCGTAGTATCAGAGAATATAGACGTATTACTTATATTAACAGCTTTAGTTTCATGCTGATAAAGATATATATTTTTTAAAACCTGCCAAAAATAAAAAAAATAAAAAAATATCTTCTTCTATAAGCCTGCAAAATAAATTGTAGTGAGCATGTTCTTTCTGTACATGCTTTAACTGGATGTAACACTTCAGCATGTTTTAACAGAAGAAAGAATCTTCTTCTTCTTCTTGTTCAGGTGCTTATCAGATTTCGTATGTTTGCCATTAACATGGCTATCTTCACTTTATTGGTTGCAATCCTAGATATTCTTCCGCGTCATGGTCCACGTTTGAAATATATCTTGCCTTGTATAATAGATTGTAGTAGGATGTATTTATTCTCATTCCTCATTATTTGTCCGAAGTCTTGGAATTTGCGTATCTTGGTGTTGTCGATGATCTCTTTACTTTTTTTTCATTCTCTCTAGGACTTTAATATTTATTACATGGTCTTTCCATAATATCCGCAATATTCTACGGTATAACCACATTTCAAAGGATTCGATTTTTTTTGTGATTGTTTCATTAAGTGTCCAGGACTCGACCCCATATAGCAAGATGGGGAAAATGTAGCATCTTAGCATGCGAGTTTTGGTGTCAAGGTTCTGATCATGGCTTTTTGAATATAGTTTAATATATTGAAGATGTATAAGGATGAACAAGACGAATAGGACCGGCACCTTATTAAAGATCCACATGCATAAGTCCTAGTAAATGAAGCAATGGCTATGTTCAGGAAAGAATAAATTTGTCAAAATATTTGAAAATAACAGTGATTTGCAAATTTATATAAAAACATTTTGGTATAAAATGTATGCTTGCAATGTATGGTGCAAAGAAAGGTAACTGCTTAAACTCTTACAGAAATGTTTAAGTGATTGAAAGTTTTTTATTATTCATATACCGCAAGGTAAATGAGGTTACAGACAATACAATACATATATTTTTTAAATAAAAACATTTTGAATTTTTGGTTTGATTCTTTTATTAAGGCTTCTACTAAAAAAGTAGCGTTAATTTAGCATAATTGTGCTCTACGATCGATCCAGCAGAACAACATTTAAAACACGTGTATTTGCAAACACAGTTGTGGCTGGGAAACCAAGATATTTCAAGGGAAGATTGGGGTTGGAAATATGATACAGGAAAGTGTTTTCCAATCCTAATGACACAAGAACCAGATCCACAAAACATCTTAAAAATTATTTTTTTGCAACTACAAAATTAGTTGCGGGCCAGCTTGTGGGTATAGGAAAAGTGGCCTTTAGGCTCAGCGGCTTGCGGTGAATGTGGCGGAAATAGTTGCCCTAATTCTCGACCGGCAGTGTCAATGGAAAAAGTAGAGGAAGAAGAAAATAAAGCTAAATAATTTTGTTTTCGTTTTTAAATGTATCTTGGGTTAATTTTAATAAATCAATTAAATTATAATATCTTGAATACTCATTTAACTCTTTTATCATTTGTTTCCACCATTTTTCAGACACCGTTTTCCATTTGTGATAAATTTTAACATAAAATTTGGATGAGCGACCCAAAAACTTCTAGTATAGGTAACAGAAATTTAAAAAAATTACCCTTTTCCGCCATTTTGGATCCGCCATTTTTTGTTTTAGTTAAGTTTTAATGTCAAATTCGTAATCAGCAACCCCAAAACCCCCCAGACTACTAATAAAAATTTAAAAAAATCAAATAAAAAATTAGACCTTCGACGCCATTTTGTTTTAGACCCATTTGAGGCCAGATTCGTAATCTGCGACCCCAAAAACCTTATGTTATCAAATTTCAGGCAATTGTTTAAATAAATCAAATAGTTATAAATTTTTTAATTAAGAGTATATTAAAAAACACCTTCTCACCTATGGGGAACTTTTCTATAAACTTTTACCGAAATAATAAAAAAAAATGTTTAAAATCGGTTTGAGTCAACGAAGTTAGAACTTTGGCGAGTTTTTAGCGTTTAGAAAATGGACTACTAGGGAAAAGACGAAGTTGTAAGCAGCGGTGCAAGCTGCAGGCGGCGTTTGAGGTATGTTACAGCAAGCCAACGGAGAGAAAAACGAGCCCCTGTCCATCGTGGGACTTGCTGTGGGGATACCTGGTGTCCTATTTTGCATCGGAGAAGCCAAATAAGGTTAGAATGTCATCATAAAAATAGAATTTCGTGAAATTTTTAAATGGCGCAGGTTTTTGTACATTTTCGGAAGAAACGCATCGTGAGTGTTTTGTGGTGGCGTCTATTTACTTACGTTTGTTAACGTAATCACTCATGTAATTATTAATACGAAGCCAACTTGTTTTGATAAATTGTGAGATTAGAGGCCATGTTTGTGAAGTTGTTCCCTTCAGTTGCAATATCTAATTTTGTAGCGGTTCCATTGGATAAACAAGCGGTGGTTAAAGCCATTACTTTTAAAATCGTTAAAACCACGATAAATATCTTAATAGCAAATGTATTGCCTATAATTATACATTCAATCATATTTGCTAGGATATAGAAAACCAAGTTCTTTAAGATGATAGAATCATTTATTTAAATAAAAATCTAATAATAATAATATCAAATCATACACACATAACAGTATGTTACAAACTTTTTATAAAATGTACGTGTAATTTGTGCAGGCTGAATACCCTGACGGACAGCAGATCTGATATCATAACTATGTTCTATAAATTGCTGAATGTTTTTATTTTTCAGTATAAAAATATATTTTTTTAATATAATCCCTTGAGGTTCAATACATTTAATTCATTAGACAACAAGCTGGTAGGGTGGTATCTCTTTTTACCCAAAATGATTTTTATTATGAATTTATGTACAATTTCTAAAGATTTAATGCTTATATTACTAGCACCACCCCAAATTAATATTCCATACTGTAAAATTGATTCTCGTTTTAAATATGTGATTTGTTTTTGTTAAAATATCGGACAACCAGAAGTGGTATTTTACTCTTATTTTTCCCTATTTCAGGGGAAATTTTGTAACTGTTAATAAATATTAAATTTCATAGAACAGGGTCATATATTATGCAATTATCTATAACTTTTGCTTAAAAGTTTCTTTTTTGAGAAGTATGGTTTTTGCTTTTTGAAATAATCGCAATATTAGATTTTTACAAAAAACACAAACATAATGGGAATAAACACTTTTTGAAGCTGTTATAGCGTGTGTTAAAAAAAAACTCATTCGCATCATGCCATGATCAAGTTGAAGTTTGCCGTAACTTGAGATATACCCATTGATGCAAATGAACTACCAAGTCAGACAGAACTAAATTACATCTTGACCTTGAAATATTTTTCTAAAATATACAAAACACTTAACAAAAACAATCTTTATTGACTGTTATGATTAATTCACTCGTGGTTGTTGTGTAAATGCCATCTTATTTTCGCTTTTGCTTGATACAATTAAACTTAATGCAGTGTAAACTTTTACCTGTCACACTGACAGATGTTTTCAAAAACAAAGTGCAATCTGACATGCAAGTGCAAGTCTGTAGACTTAAGTTAAGACATGACTTACAATTTCTATCTTTCCTTCCAAGGCCTACCCTAAATGAGGTTTTTTTAACACACGATATATAACGTAATTAGCTATAAATTTTGTTAAAAGTCTTTTTGTTAGTAGTTTTTGAAAAACTCGCAAAATTAAATTTTTACAAGCAGTAAAAAGACAGTTTTGTGGTGACCACATCCCATTTTAAGTATAGTAAGCGTGACTTTTTTACGAACTCAAGTGTTTTGCAGTAATACCCGTTCTAGGTTCTTTTGATTAAGAAAAAATAGTTTTCTAAGTGATGTCTCAGTCTGAGTCTTTTCTACAGGACAAAAAGTTCAATCGATCGGCCCCAAAATTGGTAGCTTCGTTTTAAATATAAATTTGGAGACCCCGGTGGTATTTAATTAAAATCAGGTAACCGGAAGTGGTATATATTGAAATGGAATGCTCTAATCAGCAAAATCTAATATGCACAATTCACTGATTAATATTTTACTGTGTACGGAGCTTTTGCATGTTATCAAGTTATTAGGCTAGTTAAAAATATGAGCTGTACTTATTTACTGCCCAAAATAAATGGCTGTATGCTCTTTTATTATTTTATTTACCTGCAATTAATTATAATAAATTGCTAGCTCTGGTAGAACAATAACTCTTTAACTCAGTTGGGTTCCAAGTTGATTGTGAATTACAAATTATCTGATACGGTCCTGTTCACCGCAATCAGTTCAAATACGCGGTAGCTAATTGTTTGCAATACTGTTAAAAAAACTACAAAATGGAGTGCGTCGTGCAGTCCCCGTTGTTGACGTTAAAAATAGGGAAATTATAAACATTCAAAAAGGTATTTATTAACATTTTCGCGCTTTGGCGGTAATTAATAGCTTTTGTTTCAGGCTTTCATCGCTCTTTTCGCTGGCGGTGGCCCTCCTGCAGTGCTGCCCGATGTGTAGCTGTGCAGACCCCTGGCTTAGGATTCTTCTCTTGGCTGAACGTAGTTGTCTAAATCTCGAACTGAATCGGCTGGCGAAAATCCCCGGAAAGTCACTTGCAGAATATTTTAATTTTTTGTGGCGGAAAACTCCGTAGACGATACCCATAAACTTTGACACGTGCAGAATAAACTGGTGTGCTTTTTATTGTTAAAATGCTTGTTTAGTAAGTAAAAATTGTGATTAAAGTGGAGCACAAATCTAACACTGTCAATTCAATTAATTTTTCATTTGTTCTCCTCGTTATTATCAAAACAGATGAGAATTTATTGCTATAGTTACAATACTAACGGAAATAAGTTTTGATGAATTTTCGTACATAATGGAAATCCGTTTGATTATATAATTTTAAATCTTCAAATTTTTACAAATTAAATTTGTCTTTTTCTTATATTTAAAATCGTCTCTTTGCGTCACACACACAAACGCGTTTTATTATTTGCTCTGCTTTTTCACTCACGATAAATGCAATGATTATTTATAGAGTTCATTACTTCTTAATTGCTTTTCCCTGTCCTTCTACCTGCTTTTCAAGATTGCTTTTCCATTTCCTACTGCCTGCTTTTCTTCAGATTGCTCTATTGCAATGTACTGTTATTTTATTCTGGCTTCTTTACCTTTTTAAAATCCTCACCAATTTCACTGACTAGCTTTATTGAAATCTACGCTTCTTTTACTTGCACATAGCAAACCCTTTTGTGATTACAATTTCTTTCGGTTCGGCTATTTATTATGCACAAACTTATTATTTAATTTATTTGAAAGTGAACTTCGACCCCTGTGAAAAACAAGCTTGCCTTTTACGCTCCTTACTTAATTACTTTATTATTACTGGCATCTCTTTACCAATGCATTTATTGTTTGAACTTATCATTGCAGTTACATAAAACAACCCAACTCTGTGCTTATTGAATTGTTCATTAAGTTGCACTACTAGCAGAGTCGAGTCGTGGGCCTAATACCATTACAATATATTGTAATGATAATAAGCCCACAACTTAGCTCTGACTGCAGTGCAGGATAATCGACTGATTCAAATAAGCACAGAGTTGAGGTATTTTTAACTGCAATGTTAAACAAGAGTAAAATCGTAAATGCATTGATAATGAGATGCGAGAACCAATAATTAGTAGAGAAAGCCACGCTAAGACAAAGCATGTTCAGGGGGTTTTGAATTGGCTCGTGAATTCATAATTTAAAATGAAAGGTTTGTGCACATGCAAAGCCAAACCGCATTAAATTTATTTAACACAAATGGTTTGTTGGCTGCAATTTGAATAGAGCGTAAGTTTATTAAGTCAAAGCATAAGATGGTAAAAATTGTGAGCATAGCAGAAAGGTAAACCGATATGAAGCAGAATAGAATGAATTTGCAAAAGAGCAATTTATAAATATTGGCAACAGACTGTGGCGAAAGACATAAAGTGAATTTAAAATCAAAGTGAAGCATAGCAGAGCGGTGACTTAAAATAAAACGTTTGTGAGTGCAACGCAAAGAGGCAATTTTAAATTATAAGATTAAAAGACAATATCATAGATTTAAGAAATGTTAATTTTAGTTTAAGTATCAAATATCAATTCAAATATCCATAGCAACATGATGCAAATTTGTTTTGGGAACAAGGAGAACAATTTAAATTAATTAAACTTGAAGTTGTTAGTAATTTGCTCCACTTTTAATCAAGAATTTATAATAATAAATGAGCATATTCACCATTAAAAACTATTGCATTTTATTGCCTGTGTCAGTGCTCATATGAGAGTGTTTGTGAAGCTTACAGCACAGATAAATGTGAAATTTCAACGATCTTATTCCGGAGAAATCGGTAGTAGTTCCAATTGGGATTTTCCAGCATCGTTCCCGGTGAAAATAAGCATCCTGAGAGGGCTGCATTCAAGATGTCGGCAGAGACTGCAAGAGGGCCACCGTCAACATTTGCAGCAAGAAAAGCAATCCCAGAGGCTGAAATATCAACAGCGGTTTCAACCGGCTTACGACTAGCATCGACAAAAGTTTCCAGCTAGGAAATGAGCTGTAATTTAAGTATCAACGTTTCGGAAACGCATTAGAATCCAACATAAAACCTTCCCGAAGACGGTCAGCGTGTTCCCAGGGCCATTTGCTTCGGTTTTCTCAAAATAAAGTGTGGCTTGGGTAATTACGCAGATTTGGCGAGAGCGACACGTCAGAAAACAGATGCCAGACGGGGACTGATCTCGAAACAACGAACGTCCGGTTTTTTACGTCATCCTAAAAACAATCACGAATAAGTTGCCGAGCGGGAAAAATTTAAATGACTTACCCAATGCATTATTCACAATATTTCCACGAGTTTTAAAACATTCAGATACGCAGTCTTGCACCATCAACAAATTTGTGTCATCTGTCAGATTATTTGATGTACCTACTAAGAACCGCATATTTGAACTACCGAATTGAGACAGTAAAATTCAGATCAAATTTGAAATAGTTCGATTCTGATCCACCTGAGCGAGTTCATGTTTTACCGATGAGTTAGTGCATTGGATTTTGCAGGTAAATAAAATATTAAAAGGGCATACACCATATATTTTGGCAGTAAATATTACATCTCATTTTAAGCAGCCGTAATTTATTTAAACAATAATTAATTAACAAGCGAGATAAATTAAATTATTATCACATTTTAACATAACAATTCAGAGTAGGACCTATTCACTGCAAAATTATATGGCATCGCATCGTATGCTTATTTAATTCAAGTATTGAAACTTTAACTTTATTATAAAATTAAATTGAATTTATTTCAAATTACATGAGTACTCCTTTTGCTCAGGGTATGGTTCGCCGAAATCTAGTTAGTTATTTGTTGCAGCAATTACTGAATGTCAATTGCTGCCAACTATTATTTTCAAGCAGTGTTTAATGACACCCCTAAATCAATATGACATAAATAAATCATTTACAATGGTTTGACTGTATGATATTTAGATTCAAATTTGCATATATTATTTAAAATACTTCTGTCATTAAATTCAAATTAAATGTCAAACTGACAGCATCATCCCTATAATCTGGGTAAGTACTTTACTTTTATAATGTCTCTTTCTTAATATTAATTAATCACCTTTTATTTATTTAGATACCTTCAACTTAACCACTTACTTTGCACTGACACTTCCAAACTCCAACAAAATGCGATACCTTTTGCAGCCCTATAGACGGCTGCGACCTCCAACCATTGACAGCATCTCCAGCACGCTAAGTATTTATTGTATCTCCACCATCTAACAATGTATCCATATCTAATTGACAAATTGTAGCCTCCACCAGTGATCCGTGCAAAGTTCATACAATCCGCAACAGATCAAAACTCCTGTACGGCCTCGGACTAACGCCCCTCGCAGCTCACACAATGGCACCTTCCCTGCAATGTACTGGACCTCTGCTACACACCCAATTGGTTCTGCTTCTTCAATCCCAGTTTTTAATTGTATTGATATTCAAAAATCTTGCCTTGGACTATTTATTTTATTTGTAATGAGGAGTTGCACTGCAGCCTCGATACTGTGCGGACGTATTTGAGTTTCTCACGTTAATCTTTCTACCGTGCGGTTGCAAGTAACAAGAACATATTTAAACGTACTTTGTACGTATTTAAATCATTTCTGTTTAATTAATCCTCAGAATCCGAACATTAACATAAGGTGACCGGTATAAGTGCACGCGGCTATCGCCGATAATGGTGAGTCCAGCTGCCCCAACTGATAACTATCCGATTCTCGTTTAATTTAAATAAACGAATTCTTAACATACAGAAATGACTGATCAACATAAATATTCGTTAAAGCCTCCAAACTTAATCATCCAAGGCTCTAAGACGATTTCCAACTTAACCGATATGGAACATGAACCCATATTAATTAAAGAAACCAACTCAAATAACGAACTCTCTCTTCACCTGAAGAACAGGACTACAACAAAAAATACCTGTTACAAATGACTCGCTAGTTACACAGAATAAATTCTACGCGCTACAACCCCGTGAACAAACTCCGTCTACCCACATACCGCAACGTATAACACTTCTAGAAATACCCTCTAAACCAAAGATCCTCCAATATTCTTGCCGAATGGAACGAACTATCAAAATATCATCACTGACATAAAAGCGACGATCTCTGAAGACTTTACAACTACCTACAGAGGCAAGGAATTAAGAATCAACCTTAATTCCCCTGATGATTATCGAAAGTTAACAAAATACTACGATGACCATAAAGTAAACTATTATACCTATCGGAACCCAGAAAACAGCAATCTTTCGGTCATCATTCGTAACGTCCCGATCTCTATAACGGAACACGAAATACAAGCAGAGCTAATCAACCTAAAATATCCTGCGACAAAAACCACCCGATTATTAAATCACAAAAGAGAACCAATGCCAATTATTGCGGTAGAACTCAGTAAAAACGACAACGCAAAAAACATCTTTAACCTAAATATATTACTCCATTGCGTAATAACAGTTGAACTAAGACGTAGAAACGGCGATACACCGCAATGCTCCAACTGTCAACGTGCAGGGCACACCAAGAGCTACTGCCACTTGCCACCTAGATGTGTCAAATGCACAGAGTTACATCACTACTCTCAGTGCAAGAAGAACAAACAATAAGATAAACCCGCCTGCGTCAATTGTGGTGGGGACCACACGGCAAATTATAGAGGCTGCTCATACTTACAACGCTACAACAACAAATCATCACCTCCTCTTATTAAATCCCATAATCCGAATTCCCAAATCACTGGTAAAATCACAACTAATGCAACATATTCATCACACCTTCAAAGAAATCTACCTGTCCCTGAACCTAGTAACTCAGCATCAACTAACTCGACCTCCACCAACTTTACTATCCCAAATATTCTTAAATCCAGTCTGGAAATCATGCATTGACCAAATCAAAAATTTTAACGTGTCCCTCATTCCCATGCTATTCCAAAATGGCGCTAAATAATCTACACCCTATAAATGAGTTAACCCTCCTAAACTGGAACGCTAATGGATTGAAGCAACAAAAAGCAACCTTCATAGCATTTTTAGCCAGACATAATATTGATCTCGCATGTATCACAGAAACTCATCTTATTGAAAACGAAAAGTTCTCCATTCCTGGTTATTAAATCTTTAGAAGAGATCGAATTAATGCAATTGGATGGGGTGGATCGGCAATAGTTATAAAACGTAAACTCGCTGCCATCCCTATAGTTATGGATAATATCCGCCAGCTAGAAGCAGTAGGAATCAGCCTTACACTGGCAAGTAATGCCACACTAAGAATTATCTCATCCTATAAACGCCCCAATAATCAACTACTCCAGGAGGATTTACAACATATCTTCAGCAGCCAAGAAACTACACTAGTCGTTGGAGACTTAAATTGCAAACATGAGAACTGGGGATGTAGGAGAACAAATCCTAATGGTATAAAACTCGAAAACATCTCCTCGCAAATAGGAGCGCAAATAGCTACCCCACCCGACTATACTTATTTTCCGTACAGACGAGATCAATTACCTGATATCCTCGACATAATAGTCCACAAAAACCTTAAACTCCCACTAAACCAGCCAGTTGTAACCGAGCTCGACTCTGATCACTTGCCCGTTATATTCAAGCTAACCTACACTCCCTACTATTACCCCCAACTACCGCGATTGATAAATGGCCCAATCGACTGGGAACAATTTCGAACTAAAATGGATGACGCTCTAACGTGTCCTACTCACATATCAACTCTAGAGAACATAGACAACGCCATCGAAATATTCACAACAACTGCCGCCAGTTCAATACAACTATGCACTCAACACACTAGATCACCTAACCACCGCGGTAACCAAAGTCCCTCCCCACATGTTCTACAACTCATAAGAGAAAAGCATCGAGCCCGGCGATTATGGCAAAATACCCGTGACCCGGATGTTAAAGTATATCTGAATAGACTGATCAGACAAGTAAGAACTGAACTAGATGAAACTAGAATCGCAAATTACAACCATTATATTGAGTCGCTCAACCCAGGTGACCCCCACATGTGGAGAGCTACGAAACGAATCCTCAGACAACCAGATACCATCTCGACACTGCGAGTACAAGGAATACCTATTACTCACGATAAAGACAAATGCGAAGCATTCGCAGAGCACTTGGAAAACACATTTTCAACCCCCCCCCAACCTCATAATATGAATCATGTACAACTTGTTGAAAGAGAACTCGAAAGCCATGATTTTACTGCTATCACACTCTCCGAGCCAATATCTCCAATTGAAATCAAAAACTACATTAACAAGCTAAAAACAAGGACATGATCTCAAATATAATTCTCAAAAACTTACCGAAAAAATCTATCGCATATTTAACAGCCGTATTCAATGCCTGTCTAAGAAAAGGATATTTTCCCTCCGCCTGGAAACAAGCCATTATCGTGATGATACCTAAACCAGGCAAAAAACACGATAATCCACAAAATTTCCGTCCTATAAGCCTATTATCATCCATTTCCAAACTCCTTGAACGTGCACTATTAACTCGTCTACAACTATTCCTGAACGAGCGCCACCTTCTCCCTCACCTCCAATTTGGCTTCAGACCTCATCACTCCACCGCGCATCATCTACTGAGACTCACTGAAAAAATCGAAGAAGGATTTGAATCCAAAAAACATACGCTTGTAGCATTTATCGATGTAGCCCAAGCATTTGACCGCATTTGGACAAAAGGCCTTATATACAAACTCCTCGAAACTAGTCCACCCACCTATCTTCTATCGACAATAAAATCATTCTTGACAGACAGAACCTTCCAGGTCCGGGTAAATTCTTACTTTTCAACCACCCATCACATATCTGCCGGTGTGCCACAGGGGTCACTATTGGGACCCACCCTATTTAACATATATATGAAAGATATTCCTGAAGTCCCGGGAGCTGACCTAGACATGTATGCAGACGACACGGCAATTCTTACACAAGACCTCGATATCAATAGAGCAGTTATCAAACTACAGCGGAGTATTGACCAAATAAATCAGTGGTTCACCATGTGGTCCATAAACATTAACGCAGACAAATGTGAAACAAAAATCTTTACTCTACGCCGCCCCTAGAACCGCCTAACATAGTCATAAACAACACCCCAGTACCGTGGAACCCTAAAGAAAGCGCTGTCAAATATCTCGGAATCCATCTTGATAAACGACTAACTTGGAGTTTCCACATAAATAAGAAATTATCCGAATCCTACGCGCGACTTGGCATACTATACCCAATTTTAAATAAAAAATCACCATTAACAATCAAATGTGGTACACTTATCTACTCGTCCATCATACGGTCTATTCTTACATATGGATGCAGTATCTGGAGTTCAACAGCAAAAACCAACTTGAAAAAACTCCAAGTTTTGCAAAACAAAGTGATACGTATAATTACTAATGCTGAATGGTTCACAAGAAACTCCCAGCTACACAGAGAAACAGGCATTCCCCCTATAGAAGAGTTCATCAAGAAAGTGGCTAAATCTTTCTATGATAACATCGATCAGTGAGAAGGTGCAGTCTATTATAACCTGGGAAAACGTTCAATACACTCGGTTTAAAATGAACTCCATTTTGCGTACGCCTCTTATCATTAACACATCAATTAACAACCAGTAATGTATAGTAGTGCATAGTGATTTAATGTTAAAAACTTTTAAACTATCCCTGTCATGTATATCATATTGTGCTAAGCTGACAATAAAGTATTTAAAAAAAAATTGTAATGTACAACCAACATACCCCTTTACGATTTATTAAAATTCTTCGTTATTTTAATGGGTTTTATTATGTATTTACACAATTACAAAATTTTTACATCCATTTTATATCAAATTTTTCGTAGTTGTTTTTAAGTTGTTATTCGAATAATTATCCCAATTTTTTATTGCTATCCTAGACTACCATTATTCCTGCCTGCTACATGTTATAAATCAATTTGAATGGTGCTCACTTTGTAAATTATTACAAATAGAATTGTATTCTGTCATATGCAACATTCAACTTTGTATTTATTGTTAATTTTTGTTACCATCATCAAGTCGTACTCATTTTGAAATAACTTTCTTTTAAAATGTACTTTGAATCTTTGAGTTTCAATTATTATTCAATTAAATAAGCAATCATTATCATAATTTTCCACATCTTATCGTTTCAGTATAATTACTGTATTGAACTTTTCATTTTTGATTCATGTAAATAAATAACTGTATTTAATCTAATACATGGCCTCTATATACCATAGCATAACTCCTCAGATTAAAATAATATTTTTTTTTCTTGAACAGAGATGCCTGAGAGGCTGTATCAGGACTCCGTTACTTTGCGCTGATTCTATCCGTCAAGCACGTAAACAAGACTGTGTTTACGTTTTAAACCAATGTAGTCAATGGTACTTGAAACGGACGGCAGTAGAGACACTAACCCTCGGAGCACAGCCTCATGTCCCGTGAATATTATGGCTTAGAAAGGGTAGTGAATGAATCAAACATTAAATGCAGATTGATTTTTATTATGAAAATAGACTAGTATTTATATAAAACTAAAAATGCTTAACGCAGTAACAATATCAAAGTTCATAATAGTGTAATAGAACGCGTTTAAAGGTCCGCAAAGACCGCAACTCAGCATGATAAGCTTTTATATTTCCGCATCGGTTTGCAGGCTGAGCGTTGAACTTGGCTTTCTAGGTCGCCGAGTTGCATTTTCACTTAATGTTGGCGAAACGATATTCGTTTAAGGTTTCGTAAATGGGAACTGAATTTTGCCTGTTTTAATTCAAGATTAAAACAGATATAAATTACGTATAAACTTGCGAAATTATGAAGTAAAACTGGAGGTTAAAACTGTTTGTTTATGAAATCAGAATTACATTTCGAACTTCTGACTGGCTTCGTAAATTTTGTTATTAAAATTTATGTGTGTTTAAACCAAGTTTAAACATATTGCCAATTTTAGGCCGAAGAAAAAGAAAAGGAAAACTATATTGTTTCTTCCACATTAAGGGTTCTTAAAGGATATTCTTCTACGGTTGACTGGCGTTGTTTGGATTGATGCTTCCTTCGGTTGATCCTTTTTCGAATGTAGTAGACTGCTCCTATTGGAATAGCCCCTCCCAATAGGCTGATTGTTATCCCGCTGGATAGATAGGAGTGGTGGCGGATGGTTTTCCATGTCACGTCTTTTAGACGCTGTTGATGATTCTTCTGGATAGGTAGTAGCGATGTCGGATGGCTCTCCATGCTACTTCCTTCAGATGATGTTGCAGGTCCAACCGAGAGGGTTGTAAATCCTCGAAGTGGTTCGGTTGCTGCAACACTGGCTCCTTTGATATTTCTGTAAAAGAGCTTTTGTGTTATTGTGTCGTTGAATACGTTGCCACTTGGTTTGGAACATCCCGACAACGTCCATCGGCTGCCTCTTCCTTTGGAGACGAACATTATATGAGTGCATACGATAATTAATATCACTCTTGCCGAGGTTAGCTGTTTTAGAGGATGCCGCATCGGTATTCCACATTGCGAGTATTCGGTAAATTTCCTCGCAGAATTTAATAAGCTGTCCTTTTGATTCCATCTTCTACGAGGGGCTAAGTGCTTAGCATTGTTTTTATTGTTTCCTGAACTTATTGCTGTTAGTTCTTGAATCCACCTTCTATTAGGCGTAGAATATTTGGTTTCGGATTTTTCATTTTCTGAACTCCTGGCTGCTGCCATTTCTTGTAACCACCCTCCATTGGGGGAGAAGTGTTTGGTACCGGAATTTTCATTTTCTAACTTGTTGGCTGCCATTTCTTGGTTCCACCCTCCACCAGGTGCTAGGTTTTTAATGGACTCGGAGGGTTTCTTGTTTTCTACAATTCTTGCTGCTTCTTCTGGGCTCCTTCCTCCACCGGGTGGCACATTTTTGGTGGACTCGGAGGATTTCTCGATTGCTGCAGTTCCTGCAGCAACTTCTTGACTCCATCCATCGCTAGGTGCGACGTGTTTGGTGTTTTCTTTTCCTGCATCCCCTGCCGACAAGTCTTGGTGCTGCTCTCCACCTGATGTGGAGTGTTTAATGGAGTCGGAGAGTATTCCATTTTCTGCAGTTATTGCTGTAACTTCTGGGCTGTATTCATTACCTGGAGCTGCTGTAGGAGTTTCAACGATTTGTTCGTGGCCTGCAATTTCCTTTTCTTTCTGTCCATCGACTTTGTGAATGGAAACTTCCTGAATGGAGACTTCGTGAACGAGGACTTCGTGAGTGGAGACTTTGGAAACTCCATGCACTTGGTGATTTTCTTGCGAATGAGAAGATGCTACCTTTTCACATTCGATGATAACAGGATGTTGAACTTCCGTATTCTTTATATTGGCAGCTGCGATTGCTCGTTCTTCCGCTGTAGGATCGGTTGTTAATATTTTCTTCACCTGCTGGATTGTTTGCTTGTCATTGGTAGGTGAACTTCGGAACTGACCACAGCTTTTGATGTAGTGACCTCCATGATTAAGAGTTTCGGAAGCTTCGATTTTCTGCGGTCTTTCCTGTACTAATTCTGTGAATTTCTTTTCACGTACCTGATATTTTGGGGAAAGTGTTCTTTGTGTGGGTACTTCTTCTGTGTCCCAGAATTTCTGCAACTGATATTCTTCTCCAATTTTGGCAACCATGGTGTTGACTTTAATGCTGTTGTTATGCTTTCTTCCAATGGTTCCAGATAATACCCAACCCAGTTTGGTATTTTGTCCCAAGATGCCATCCTTTGTTCTAGTGATTCCTTCTAGAATTATTTTTGAATATTCTTCGGCGCCTAGAATTATATCTATAGGACCGGGTCGGTTGAAGGTTGGATCGGCGATGAAAATATTGCTCCAGGAATTGATATTTATGTTTGGGATAGGGGATGAAGGCATGGCTTTGGTAAGTTTGGGAAGTATTAGTAAATTTACAGGGAGGGAAAAGTTACTTGAAAATCTAGGTGTGATCAAACCTGGGATTTTCCATTTGGCAATTTTTGGCTCGCTGTTCCCAATTCCTGTGATTTCAGCTCGAACTTTGGTCCTGGGTAACCCCAATAATTCGGCTGATGCTTCCGTGATAAACGACCCCTGAGACCCGGGATCTATTAATACTCGTAGTAGATGAGTCATCCCGGATGCTGCCTTTACTTGAACCATTGCTGTGGCAAGTAGAACTTGGCTCTCCTGTGCGCCTACATTGGTGGTGATGATGTCCGACTTCGGCTTCTTTTCTGGAGCGTTGGAAGTCTTCATAGCTGCTGCATGAGCTGACGTTCTCATCCTTTGGGCAGGGAGCGGCCTTGATGGTGGCTGCGCCTTATGAAGCAGAGTATGATGCGGGAAGCGACAGATCCTACAATTAAAATAGGCACGACATGGAATATTTGAATCGTGCCGCAAGCATCGATAGCACAATCGATTGGTTTTTACTGCTTCTAGTTTTTCATGGGTAGGTAGCCTCTGGAATTGACTACAGTTGTCGATGTAATGATCTCCATGGCACAGCTTGCAATTTAGGGATGCGGAAGCGTAATTCTTCTGTGGTCTTTCCTGCGCGGGCTTTCGAGCTCCATCTATGGATTCTAGGGATTGGAACCGCACTTGCAGGAAAGCCATTAAATTTTGGTGATCCTGGACTTCATTTGGACATTGAAGCGACTGTTCATATAATTTGTTGGTTTCAGGATCCCATTTTCGAGCGATAGCTCTGTTAATCCACGGACCCCAACTGTCCGTGGAGATGCCTAAATTTTTGATTGCCTCCACACATTCCTTGATGGAGTCGTGCAATCGTTTTAACCCTTGGGCTGACTCTTTGGAGAGGACCGGCAGATCGAATATGGTATCTAGCAATTTAGTTAAAATAAGGCGATTATTTTGATACCTTTGTTGCAGCAGATTCCAGGCGGTGTTGTAGTTTGCTTGGGTAACAGCTAGATGCTGGATCAGTCGGCTTGGCTCTCCCTTAAGATGCGTCTTTAAATATTGCATCTTGATGACATCGTCCATATTCTGGTTGTCATCTACTAATTTGGTGAACAGGTCCTTGAAAGTGGCCCATTCCTCATAATTTCCCTCGTATATGGGGATTTTGACTTGAGGAAGCGAGATGGCTGCTGCTTGCTCGTTCCTTGTTGGCGCTTGCAATAAAATAATTAAATTTCTGTACCTGTCTTCCAACGTAGTATATTCAGGACTGAAGTGCATTTGTTCTGAAGCCATGTCGTTTGACATAACTTCTTCGTCCATCTCGACCACACGATCCCATTTTTCTTTTAATTCCCTTGTCGTGATGGCGGGCCTCCCTAATTCTTGTGTTAGCTCGGCGTCGTCCATCGCTTGCTTAAAATTCTGGATCCGAATCTGCAGTTTTCGGATACGAACCTTTTGCTCGGGGTTAGCCACCATTTCCTCTTGTGTTCTGCTTGCGGAGGGGTTGGAAATTTCCGTTGCTTTTGAACAGCTCTGCAAGTAACTTTTTGCTTCGCCGTATATGGCTTTAATTTGGTCGTAATACCCTGTTTTAAAATAATTATGAGTTGGAATACTTAGCTGCCCCAATTTTGCATGATTCTCAGTTGCAGTGTTCCAAAGTTCGTCCAGCGTCTTGTTGCGACTGGCGATGTAGGCTTCATTTTTTCGGCTGGCAGGGTCCTTTTTGCTGTTGGATAATATTTGCTTTATCTTCTGCGCGAGCTCTTCTTGGGCGATAGCTAAGTTGTTGAATTCCTCCATGTTGTTGGCCATTTTCTGGGAACTGGGTGGTTGGCAGATGTTGTCTTCTTCTCGGGATGTGTTTTTTCGTTAGTTGGAGACAGATCCGGCTCGAAGGACCATGAACAGAGATGCCTGAGAGGCTGTATCAGGACTCCGTTACTTTGCGCTGATTCTATCCGTCAAGCACGTAAACAAGACTGTGTTTACGTTTTAAACCAATGTAGTCAATGGTACTTGAAACGGACGGCAGTAGAGACACTAACCCTCGGAGCACAGCCTCATGCCCCGTGAATATTATGGCTTAGAAAGGGTAGTGAATGAATCAAACATTAAATGCAGATTGATTTTTATTATGAAAATAGACTAGTATTTATATAAAACTAAAAATGCTTAACGCAGTAACAATATCAAAGTTCATAATAGTGTAATAGAACGCGTTTAAAGGTCCGCAAAGACCGCAACTCAGCATGATAAGCTTTTATATTTCCGCATCGGTTTGCAGGCTGAGCGTTGAACTTGGCTTTCTAGGTCGCCGAGTTGCATTTTCACTTAATGTTGGCGAAACGATATTCGTTTAAGGTTTCGTAAATGGGAACTGAATTTTGCCTGTTTTAATTCAAGATTAAAACAGATATAAATTACGTATAAACTTGCGAAATTATGAAGTAAAACTGGAGGTTAAAACTGTTTGTTTATGAAATCAGAATTACATTTCGAACTTCTGACTGGCTTCGTAAATTTTGTTATTAAAATTTATGTGTGTTTAAACCAAGTTTAAACATTCTTTTGTAAACAAAAATCTTTTTCTTAATCTGCTTCCAACAAGAACACTCAATAATATTTCTAACAATATTATTTACAAAATTATAACTTCATAACAATTACTAATCTACTCTGTTTCCATAGAAACATTTTTAAATTCATTGAACAAACAACAACTCTTGCATACTTCCATTTTTACACTTTGTATGGATATATTATTGTAATGTGAAATCTGCCTCTTATGTGACCATCTTTTTCATTTACTAACTCGTATGTATTATTATTGTTGAATATTTTCTGTATTTTATAAGGTCCTTCATACACATTTAAAAGTTTTGCACATATCTTTTTCTTTCGATTAGCAACCCTCAGTTTGATGGTATTCAATGCTTTTTCCCTCTTTTCATTCCATTGCCATTTTATATCCTTCCTTAGTAATTGTACTAAACATAACGTCAACTCTGAATAATTCTTTATGAACCTTTTATAATAATTAAAAACACCTAACAACCCTCTTAATTTCTTTAAGTTAGTTGGACGAGGTAAATTTTTAATTTCCTCAAGACGTTTCTCATTTATGGTTACTCCATTCTTACTTATTTCATAACCCAAATATGTTACTTTTTCTTGCATGAATTCACATTTTGATATGTTAAGTTTTAACCCATTTTTATTTAATGTTTCAATTACAATTTCTAAATGCTTTAAATGTTGTAGTTCGTTTTCAGAAAACAATAAGATGTCGTCTACGTAATGCACACAAAAGTCGTCAAATTGATTTAATATCTTCTGCATTGCTCTTACCAGTGCTGCACAAGACGTTGATAACCCAAATGGTACCACTGAATTGAAATATTTCTTCATCAATACAAAACCCAGTATATTTTCTTGATTCTTCATGTAATGGTATTAACCAAAACGAATTTTTCAGATCTAACTTTGTAAGAATCTTTTTATCCCAAATTCTACTTAATAACCCATCTATAGTTTGTGGCGATTCGTATTGTGGTTTAGTTATTTGATTTATTCTGCGTGCATCCAAACATAATCTAAGAGAACCATCACGTTTCTTAACTACTACCAACGGATTGATAAAATTACTTTTTTAAACTTTAATCACACCATCTGTTACCATCTTTTGTATTTCCGTCCTCACCTGTCCTCGTAATTTATATGGTATTGGGTAAGATTTATTATTAAAACTTTTCTCTTCATCAACCTGTAAGTTATGAATGTATTTCTGAGCTTGTCCTACTTTCTCATTGATAATCTCTTTATTTTTATAAATTATTTCTAATATTTGGTCAGCAAACTGTTTATTTTTCTCACCTATTTTTAATTCATTCAGCAATAACCCCTTATTATCATATTTATTCTGAATATCATCTATTATACTATTATTAATAATTATACCTTCATTATACATCATTGCGTCTCCAATTTTCTCTAATTGGCAACACTTATCTTCTTGGCTGACTCTTCTGGTACAGTTCCAAGATTTAATTAACCCCTTTATATGAATACACCTTTGTGCACCATCAATATTTATTTCCAGTTGCTGAATGACATCTATTCCTAGCACCATGTCTACTGTAAGTCCTCTAACAATAAACAACCTAACAACACCTTCCCATTGACCAATAAATATTTTAATATTTAACATTCTGTTTGTTGTTGAGATTTTTCTTTTAGTAGCCGATAGCAAATCTATTTTATTCACTTTTATGATATTTTTGTATAGGACATCTAAATTATCTAAAATTACTTTCTCATTTATTAAGGATGCCATAGCTCCACTATCTATCAAAGCTAAATATTCAATATTGTTTAAACTAACTTTTAAAAATGGTAACGTTGAAATCTGTTTTGCTTCTTCTTCCTCTTCCAATAAAAATTCTCCATTATTTTCATAATTGTAGTTAAAATACGTGAGGTTATTATTATAACTATTTAAAATTTAAGTTTTTTTATTATCCCCTGAGGAATCTTCCAAACCCTCAGTTTCTTCTGTTTGATTTTCTTGCATACATCTTCCTCTGTCATATATAGTATTTATGTACTGACGTCTTGGGTATTTATTATTTCCCTCTTCCTGATTCTGTCTTTCCTTATTTTTCTCGTCTATTAGGGTATGGTATTTTTTTCTGTCCTGATTATTATATTCGGTTCTATATTGGTATCTTCCTTGGTTATCATTATTGTACCTATTATTCCTCCATCTATTCAGAGTATTGTCATAATTCTGATTAAAATTTCTTTCTTCTGGTCTAAAACTATTATTTACATTATTTCTGCCAAAATTTAATTTATTTTGTGTGATATCCTCAAATTTTCTTTTACTATAATTTGGAAAATTGGGAACTTCTTGTCTGTTGTAATTCCTGTTATTAATATTTTCTATGGCCATGTCGTAATTTCTTACAATCTCTAAGAAATCCTTCATTGATTTTATATTTTGAACTGCAACAGCTCTGGTTATTTCATCTTCTAGATGCCTGGATAAATGTTGTATAATTTCTTCCTCGGCCAATTTCGGAGTCAGGTGCTGTGCTCTGTTATATTTCTGGATTACATACATATCTCGTGTTCCTCCTCTTTCAAAGTAACGACCAGTGATTAATTGAGTTCTTACTCTGGCTTGATGAGCGTTACTCCAATATTGTTCAATGAATAACTTTTTAAATTCTTCATAATTCTTATATTTTGATTTTATAATGCTATGCCATACATCTGCATAACTTTTTAACGTCATGTTGATTATTTGTAATCTTTTTGCTTCATTTGGTATAGTCTTCATAACATCATCCAACTTCATAATATATGTCATAGGCTGTTCCCCTATTCTTCCTTCGTAAATGGGTAACATGTCTGCTTGTACCCCCATACAATTTCCTCTTGAACTCCCATTTAATATTTCTGTGCCATCTTGAATTCTATCTACTTTATTTTTCACTTCCTTAATTTTTATTAAATTGTTTTCAGTTAATAGATTAACTCTGGTTACACGATGGTCAATTTCTTCTTTCAATTCATTTCTGTTTTGATTTACTTTATCATCAATTTGTTCTATTTTACTATTAACCTCCTCATTCTGTTTTTGTATGTCCTCAATTTTTCCTTCCAACTCATCCTTATTCTTTATTAATTTCTTTGCCATAATGTGTGTTAAATTTACCTCTAACTGTTTACTTTCATCCTTCCATTCTCTTCTCACCTCATCCTTATATTCTTCTTTAGAATTTTCAAACATTTCAGTAATTTTATTTATTTGTGTTTGCAATTCTTGCTTATTCTGGAGTTGTACTTTGTTAAATTCTTCTCTTAATTCCTTCATCGTCACTTCCATCTTATCTGCTTGGTCTTTTTGTTCTTGTACCTTGTTTGCAGTGCTCTGAATTGCGTCTCGTAACCTACCTTCCCTTTCCTCTGCATCTTTCTTACTTTCTTCTGCCTTTTCCGCAATTGACTGTTGCAACTCCTTTTTCAACTCATCAGTAGTTTTCTTACTTTCCTCTGCAGTCCTTTCAATTGCTGCTTGCAACCTTCTTTCTCTCTCCTCAGCCTCCTTCTTTGATTCTGTTGCATCCTTTTTCAACTCTTCTGTAGTTCTTTCTATTGTTGCTTGCAACCTACCTTCCCTTTCCTCAGCTTTCTTCTCGGTCTCGTTCTTACTTGATTGTAAATCTTTCTTTAAATCTAACATCATTGTTTGCATCATTTCCATAAATTGTTTCATTTCATCTTGTTTTCCTGTTGATTCTTCCTGAATTCTCACCTGATCTCCTTGTACACCTAACTCGTGCTGTATTTCCTCCATTTCTACTTCAGCACCACTCGTCACTGCTTCCATTTCTTCTTGTCCTTCGCATTTTTCCTCTTCAGTCTTCTTACTTTTTTTTGTAACCCTTTTGTCTACCATATTTTAGTTTAAAATTTTTAACTTGTACTCAAAACGTATTTACTTTTTATTAAATTTTATCTCAACTTGCAAAACCTTGTATTTTTGTTCAACAATGAATCTTTATCAGAAAACTTTACTTATTATTATTGACTGTTCCTTTATTTGATTTCAATTACCTAATTTTTACTTTCCAAAACGTGATTTATTTTATTTTACCTATCCTGGCACTTATGTCGCAATTACTTACTTAATTATGTTCTAACAAACTGACTAATAATCACACTTTTGCCCCACGTTTTGAGCGACCATTATATTATGCAATGGATACGTGTGTATGCTTATTTAATTCAAGTATTGAAACTTTAACTTTATTATAAAATTAAATTGAATTGATTTCAAATTACATGAGTACTCCTTTTTCTCAGAGTATGGTTCGCCGAAATCTAGTTAGTTATTTGTTGCAGCAATTACTGAATGTCAATTGCTGTCAACTATTATTTTCAAGCAGTGTTTAATGACACCCCTAAATCAATATGACATAAATAAAATCCTTTACAATGGTTTGACTGTATGATATTTAGATTCAAATTTGCATATATTATTTAAAATACTTCTGTCATTAAATTTCAAATTAAATGTCAAACTGACAGCATCATTCCTATAATCTGGGTAAGTACTTTACTTTTATAATGTCTCTTTCTTAATATTAATTAATCACCTTTTATTTATTTAGATACCTTCAACTTAACCACTTACTTTGCACTGACACTTCCAAACCCCAACAAAAATGCGATACCTTTTGCAGCCCTATAGACGGCTCCGACCTCCAACCATTGACAGCATCTCCAGCACGCCTAAGTATTTATTGTATCTCTACCATCTAACAATGTATCCATATCTAATTGACAAATTGTAGCCTCCACCAGTGATCCCGTGCAAAGTTCATACAATCCGCAACAGATCAAAACTCCTGTACGGCCTCGGACTAACGCCCCTCGCAGCTCACACAATGGCACCTTCCCTGCAATGTACTGGACCTCTGCTACACACCCAATTGGTTCTGATTTCTTCAATTCCAGTTTTTAATTGTACTTGATATTCCAAAAATCTTGCCTTGGACTATTTATTTTATTTGTAATGTACAACCAACATACCCCTTTACGATTTATTAAAATTATTCGTTATTTTAATGGGTTTTATTATGTATTTACACAATTACAAAATTTTTATATACATTTTATATCAAATTTTTCGTAGTTGTTTTTAAGTTGTTATTCGAATAATTATCCCAATTTTTTATTGCTATCCTAGACTACCATTATTCCTGCCTGCTACATGTTATAAATCAATTTGAACGTTGCTCACTTTATAAATTATTACAAATAGAATTTTATTCTGTCATATGCAACATTCAACTTTGTATTTATTGTTAATTTTTGTTACCATCATCAAGTCATACTCATTTTGAAATAACTTTCTTTTAAAATGTACTTTGAATCTTTGAGTTTCAATTATTATTCAGTTAAATAAGCAATCATTACCATAATTTTCCACATCTTATCGTTTCAGTATAATTACTGTATTGAACTTTTCATTTTTGATTCATGTAAATAAATAACTGTATTTAATGTAATACATGGCCTTTATATACCATAGCAATATATATATATATATATATATATATATATATATATATATGTATGCCTGTTAAGCTGTCACCTCCGAGTCATAAATAAGACGACCTGACCTCTGGGTCATCCCGCTATGCAGATCCGTATATAAGGGTATATTTGTGAAGAGGGGAAGGTCTAAAACACATTTCTCAAAAGAGGGGTAATGTTTTTCAAATAAATTATTTCGTATATATTAGGGATACATAAAATACAATGTCGCTTCCACCCTTACATGTATATTTTGTGATAGATACGTCTAACTCTCCTCCAGCAGTGTTGTCACTTCTCGCAGCGTGGGGTGATGTCATTCCCACATTCCGTTCTATAAATAGATCTTAGTTATCGGTAAATGTTGAGTTGTAGATATTTCAATCAATGGTTGTAGTTCTATTCTATAAAGCTCGTGTTTTGTCACGAACGTGACAATGACAAGTGGTGTTCAAAATGACTTCCAGAGGCCAATTACTAGTGACATTTTCACTAACAGATGAAATTAGTTACTTTATGTGCCATAGTTTATTAGAGCGCGGATTAAAAAGAATTTCTGTTAAAAGAATAAGCGCTTATAAATACACATCTACACATGAAAAAAACTTTCAAAGGCATTCAAAAAGCTAAATAAGAAAAGAAAACTCAACAAGATATGTCATTTTTCATTTTTTTAAGAAAAAACGAACGTTGCTGCTGTATCGAGCAAACTAACATAAACTTTACTTGTTTTGCGGTAATTGATTAATGTCTGCAGTGAACACCTATTAAATTCAGGCGGGAATCTCCTGAATTGTCATTCCATCTACGCAGTGTGTTTTAAAACTCCCGCTTTTTTGCAAAGGGAATTACAAAACCAGCAATATTAATTATTGATTAATAATGATGAAAGATTAATGAATATAAAGGATCATAAAGGGATTTACGTATAACACAAAGCATGTGTTTTATTATATTAGATTATTTTTGAAAGAATATTCTATAAAGATGAGACGCAAGCAAAGTTAGTATTTTCAGATGGTTAAAAAACAGCAAGTAGAACAACAAAGTATTAAAGGAAAATCGTTATTTTTTCTTGGTAAAATTCTCCTAAGACGTCGAGCGAAATGTTTTACTGAAAGATGTTGGCAAAATCCTCCCTTTTTATGAAACATTTTCTAACGTTTTCACAGCATTTCTTTATCTGAATACATTTCTAGGTTTTTAACAAAAAATTTTAATTTTTTCCTTTAATGAATTTTTAAAAAGACTTTAACATAACGTTGCATTATAAGCGGTTTACCTTTCAACTTTCCAGGAAATTAATAGACTTTAGAAACTAATCACTATGAAAATGTTTAAAGATTTTTTTGAGAAATACTATTAAAAGTTCTTTTTTTTCTGAGAAAGGATTGCAAGGAATCCTAAATACAGTATGATTTTTTATAATCCGAATCAGGGAAGGCTGTGCACAGAAGAAGGAAAGTATGTCGTAAGTGATAACATAAATCACTTCACCGTTTGAACTACTGATAAAGTGTAACAATAATTCAAATTGTATTGCTTTATGTAATGTTGAATAATTAAGTCAAGCATTTATAAACAATTAAATTGGTTAAATGGTATGTGCCTACCTAAATTCAGAGAATATAAAATGACACACTATAACTGAAGTAGAGTTTATAATTTACATTTTTAAAGAAAATTATCTAGAAGTATATCTGCGCAAAACGAGAATTTTATCGAAAATACCGGGTATTTTAAAAATAATTTATTACATCTTGTAGGTTGTGAATTTTGTTTGCATGTCAATTTTCATGTGCCCTAGATTGTTATTGGTATTGCATTATGGGAAATTCGAAGCATACTAGATGTATTTTTTTTAAAACTCCCGGTATTTTCAGACGATTTTAGAAAACCGAGAATATAACAATATTACAAATATTGTTTATCCGCAAACGTCGCAAAAGTGACAACTTATGTGTCTTTATTGAGAAGGTAAAAGTGTCACTTTATCTGCCTAAGCAGATAAAATAGCAACTTTTGCGTACTTTATCTGCCTAAGCACATAAAATCGTTGCTCTCTTTCTTTCTATGTTTGTTCGCTATCTCCTCCGAAGGTACTGGACCGATTAAATTGTATGATGGCTTAAAATTTTGGAAATTTTTAGACTTAGATCGTAGGCCGGTTTTTATTTTCAAAAAGAGTACGACAAAGTTTTAATTTAAATAAATCTTTTAAGCAGCAGAGCATCTGTCGACGTGGGTTATGGTGTGACAGTTGCTGTGGCCGTGTGCTATTAGCTCGGGTGATTCAGTATGTTTATATATCATTACAGTAGCGCGTTATTTGAACAACAGAGGTTGGCGCAGGGGTACAGTGCTCGCCTGTCATGCTGGTGGCCTGGGTTCGATTCCCGGCCGATGCATTCTTTTTTTTAAATTTATATTAATGAAATCTACCTGAATACGTTTGCGGATAAAATAGTATATGTTATTCGGAGTAAAAGTGACTTTATGTGGCTTAGCTGAATTATTTGCATCACTAACGTTCGGCTAAATAAACTTCAGCTTCGCCACATAAAGTATCACTTTTACTCCTAATAACATAATCTACTATTATTTATTTGTAGGAATGGATTAATAGCAATAACTTCTATGACTTTCCCTTAAAAACACTTGATGCTAGTAGCCTGCAAAAAAATAATAGTAATTCTCATATCCAAGAAGAATTTCAAAATAAATCCAGCATATTTGTAGATAAAATCTATGCAGAATTTATACCCTGCCCAATTACTTCTTCCTCGGGAAAAACAAGAGATGAGACTTCAAAACTAAGTAATCAGAAAATTAGTAGCTCTTCTACTATTGTAAGTGAATCAGACCTAACTGTAGATGATGATAAGGACCGTGACTTTGAACCAGAAAGTAACATTTCTCAAACGAGTTCATCATGTCAATCAAATGAATAACAAATTACTTTGCCAGTTGAAGGCAATATTATTAAACCCTCTCTAAAAATACAGCTGGTAAGATATCAAAACATATATGAAATTGGAATAATTCTTTAGTAGTGTATATACATTTGTGTATTGTTTCACATATTCAAACTGCTGAAACAACTTGCTAGGATGCGTCAAGAAGTTTGAGTCTTAATGTAGTTTTTTTTATTCTATTCAGTCTGTTAATTACTGCATTTTGAAGTATTGTGTCTTTAATTCTCTAACTTCTTTAAATTATTTTTCCTTCTAGATTATTATATATCATTATTATTATTAAATGCAGGAAAACGCAATTTAAAATTAGCTTGATTCAGAGTCTTTTTAGATAATATGAGGAAATGATGCATCATTATTAAAATTCAACTTAACAGAAGAAACCATGTGTTGTATTTTAATTTAATTAGCTAACGACTGATAAACCCCACGAAAATTAACGATTTAAATTTAAAAGAATTTAAAACCCTAAATACTAAAAGAAAACGCAACAAAAATTATCGTTTGGCATTTTATTAAAAAAAAGAACGTTGCAGCTGCAAAGAAAAAGTTAACATAAAATGTACTTGTTTTGAAAAGGAAACAGAATAAAAGGGATGTCAAACGCTTGTTTTTTGCAAAACGTATTTTGAACTGCTTAAATTAAAAACACGTAAACATAATGCCATATAGTTATAATGAACGTTCAATCGAAGTGGCAACGTTATCGATTTTTGACTGTAGCTCAAAAACAAAAGGATATTTCCAAATGTCAAGAAAATGGGACATACCTTCTTACTCCCTGTACGCGTAATTATTAGGAGATATACAAAACAAAACACCCGATCTTAAGGCTTAGTATGCTATTGAACTGCAAGTCTGCTCAAGAATCAGTGCTTAAAAATAAATAAGAAATTATGTCTCCCGACTTCTACTTATGATCTAAAATATCAAATAAAATAAGCTGTCGACGTCCGCAGGTCAAAAGCGATGTTGCCGCAATTTTGGAGGTCATAATATGCTTTACGTATACCGGAGGCGACTTAGCACAGGGCTTGCCTACCTTAGAAGCGATCCCAGCGCCACCGGTCTATACTCAAACTAAAAGACCGTTTTGCAGGTACTTGGGGTCAGAATCACCTCCGGGCAAATTTTCGGGAATGGACTCTGAGCAACATCTAGTGGTGGAATTTGTGAAAAGTATGGCGAAACGTTGTCACCTCCGAAAACGGAAGTGACAACGTAATTTCAGAAGTGACTTTGTTGGACACGTATCTATTTTGGAGGTCACAATGACCGCATGTACGTATATATATATATATATATATATATAATATATATATATATATATATTGTACAGGATTGATGTAATTTTTAATAAGCTTAATACTTACATCCTGTACAAGACTGATTAAAAGTAAATAAATAATTGTATAAATAGGTTCATTGATTGTAGTGTTTTGCCCCCTATAGTAATTCGCACATCTGCAAGTATAGTTATCTATGGCTAGCTTTCAGTAGGCATGAAGACTCAAATCTGCAAGTTAGGTTCAAAGCAGCAACGCGCAGACTCACTACGCTGTCAATTTATCTATCAACAAATTGAATTTTTGTGCGGTTCGTTTCTAGTGTATTTACAAGTTAATTCAAAGGCAAATCTATGAACAAATTACCAGGTAATTCGAATCTCGCGCTTTATTAAGGGTCACTAGTCGTGTTTTGTTTTTAGATCGTTCTCTGCTTCCTGCGAATTCAATTGTTTTGAACGCGTCCTTTCATGTGAAAAAAACATAACCTTAACTTATATTTTTACAATTTCTCGACCAAATGCTCTTTTTTGAAGTATTGTAAGACTGAGATCGGCTTCCTCTTATAGAAGTCGTTCCTCATGGTAAGTTTCGCAACTCTAGCTAGGATATTTGCTTTGCAACACTAACCTGACCTTTTTTGGCTGCGGAAACTGGCTCGGAACAGCTTCTCCTGATGCTCGCTGCTGGAAGCGGGACCCTAGGATGCTGGAACTGCTGCGGTGTACTCCTACTCGGCGTGCGGACGTGGTGGTACCAAAGTTTCAAACGCCTGACCTCAATTGTGCTCAAAATCTGATGATCGTAAATTTCTCCTCGTTGGCGAAGTGGTTCGGAAGGTGGTCGCAGATGAAAATAATTTTGAGGTGATGGATTTTCACACCTAAATTCTCACATATGCACTACGAACTCCTGATCACGATGGTATAATTATTTTTAATTTATTTCAATTGTAAATGGCTTAAAACTAGGGATGCACCGATACGGGTATTTTGGCCGATACCGATATATCGGCCGATACCGATATAATCGAGGCCGATACGCCGATATATCGGCCGATATATTCTCATTGCTCTCTCCACTAGTTTTTGACTACATGCAAGCACGTGTGCGCCGCTGCTTGCTTGATTCGGACGGGGTAATCCCCTAAATACGAACTCTAGCTTAGGTTTGCTTATGGAGATGTCTTCTTGTCATTTCGTTTTAATAACGCAATTTAACACAGTCATTTTTTTTCTTGACCTATTAGTTAGTATTGTTAACAATTTCTGATGATGCAAGACCTTGAAATAACATCGCCTGTGGACTAGTGGTTACCACGTCTGCTTAGTATTCGAGAGGTCGTGGGATCGATTCCCTTGGCCGCCTTCTTTGATTCAGGTTTTTAGGTGGTTTTCCTAAGTCAACAGAGTACCTTCTCTAAAGCGAATATCGGGGCAGTACTTCTCCACCTTTCCTGGCCTCTCTTGCATTCTCCACCCATTCTGAAATATTCCAGTTATTGGCTGAAGAGGGACGCAAGGGGCCCCCAGCTGGACGAATTTAAATGACCCTGAACCTTTACCTCTTTCTTTTTTGCAGTGCAACACACTGGATGGAGAGCCTAATGTTTTTACATAATAATTTACAAAAAATGAATTTTCAATATTAGATAGTAGTTATATTTTATACTCCACAATGATTATTTACATTTTATTGTTCATTTCTTATAATAAATATTAAAATATTAAAGATTGAAATGAAATTCACTTTATCCCATATATCGGCAAAAACGAAGGCCGATATGACCGATACCGATATATCCCTAATTCGGCCGATATGGCCGATATGCCGATACCGAGTATCGGTATCGGTGCATCCCTACTTAAAACACAATTAATCTGGAGAGACAAATCAGAATGTCATGAAATAAATTTTATTCAATTGTTCTCCCCTGTAGTTAACAACAAATGCCTATCTAAATTCATAATTGTGGATGTTAACCAGGTACAAATCAGTTACTTATAACCTAAATTTTAACTTATATTATAAAAATGTAAAAAATTCTAAAATTATTGTTTCTTCACGTTCGTATTTAAACTAGGTTATAGCGCCACTCACTATGTTTTATTTGGACTGTCTGTTTACTTATGTGTAAATTTCTTGTATTTTATAATAATTGTCTGCTTTTCACCATTCTTCAAATATTACCGTTCCATTTTTTTATAACCTTATTTGATCTAGTATTGTGCTCGCTTTGTACTGTATTGAGAACATTCTGTCCTTACCTTTATTTAAAAAGTTCATAGAACTGTACTTATTCAATTATACTGACATGTAAATTTATTTAACACACATGCAATAAACCCTTTGGTGATAGATTTGTTGAATTTTGATTGGCTTTACTTTGCACCAACCTCTTAATTTATGCTAATTGATATTTCTGTGACTCTAATTTACGAATTGAGCTCTGCCTTATTGCCATTTATTCTAAAGTAATTCCATTTAATATGCAATGCTTTACCAATGTAGTTATGAATTAAAATTTCTGATGTAACTTCTTGCAGTTGCCTGATTTACCCCAGCTCTGTGCTGTCCAAACCATATTAACTGATGCTGTTCTACAATTTCTAAATTCTTTTTATTTATAAAAAATACTTTTGCAAGTGATGTCTGTCAGTCTGAGAGTCTTTTCTACAGGCCAAAAAGTTCAATCGATCGGTCCCATAATTGGTAGCTTCGTTTTAAATATAAATTTGGAAACCCCAGTGGTGTTTAGTTAAAATCAGGTAACCGGAAGTGGTAATTTATTGTTATGTTTTTCCGGTTACCTAGAAAATTTTACGTTTGATAACAATTAAATTTCATAGAACAAGATTTTACATTATGCAATTATCTACAACTTTTGTTTTAAAAAGTTTTTTGGTAAGAAGCAGTTTTTTAAAAAAATCGATAAATTACATTTTTACAAAAATGTATGTCCAAAAATTAGACATATATATTTTTAAACTTTTACATATTTTTTAGTTATTTTTAATTTGTCAAAAAAGTTTATTTGTATGTAGATAGTTTATGAAACAATCACAAAATTTAATTTTTACAATAATTAATAATGGGAATAGTTTTTTAAACCCTATTATATATTACGTAATTGTATAGGTAGGTATAACTTTTGTCAAGAAAATTTTATAAGAACTATAATTTTTGACGAAATCGCAAAATTAGATTTTTACAAGCAGTAAGGAAAGTCGTCTGGTGAGCCCAACTCATTTTTTACTTCCTTTTACGATAAAGGAAGTATTGGATTCACCCCAGAAATTCGAAATTGAGTTTTCAACAGATCTTCACGTTAGTTCTACAGACTCTTCCAGTCCATTGTTTATAATAGTAGCAATCATTTTATTTATGACATTAAGAAAATTGATCCCTCGCCAACATTATTGTATTTATGCTCTTTTCTGTTAATGATGTATTTAATTTTTTTATCGTTTATTATTAGTCTGGCTTTTTTGGCTCTGTAAACCCATTAGCATTGCATGCTATTAGGTTGTTAATGGTTCCGCCCAGGTTAATCTGTATATTCCTAAAAAAATTCACTGCGTACATTAAAAAGTTGTGCCGAGAGAATATCGCCCTGCGTTGATGATAAAACTCTTGTGAGAGTATTTTGCACTTTCACTCTTGCCTCGGTGTTTTGCAGTGTCGTTTTTACTTCCTTTTACAATAAAGGAAGTATTGGATTCACCCCAAAAATTCGAAATTAAGTTTTCAGTAGATCTTCACGTTTAAGAGTCACTTGAACCCAAAACATACATTTTTCTCGTTGGTTTGTGAGTGTGTGTCTGAGAACAGAATATCTCAAAAGCGAAAAGAGGTATGGCGTTGAAACTTCATATATAAGTTTTGTGTACTATGTAGATGCGACAGCAAGATTTTGAAGAAAATCGCATATAACCGGAAGTAGGTGTTTACTCTTGTTGTGATTTTTCAGTTTTTTTCAATTTTTTTTAAAACGGCTCTAACAATTTTTTTAAACTTTACATTTTTATTACATTTTTAATGTCTATTGGTGAGATAGGTGGTTTTCCAGTTGAATACTTCTAAAATGTTTTTTTTCTATTTTTTGTATTAACTCCTATTTCAAATAGAACACCCGGTATATTATTACATTTTTCAATTTAGCTTAAAATTTTAGAGAAAATTTGTCTCTTCGACTAACGCTCTATTTTGTACCGTTTTTGTAGAATTTGCAATTTTTTAAAATTTTTGACAAATGCTGAAAAATTAAAAATCTAATTTTTGGTTAATTATAAGATCACTGGAGGAAGTTGTGTGCGTGTATCACACCAGATTCTTTTAAGTAAACATAAATCAATTAGTTAATCACCACGATTATTGGAGGATACACTTTAAGATTTGGCAACGTTGGACGCAGTAATTCAACGCTAGAGCAGGGGAATTTGAATGATTTTTGTGTTGGTACGTTGGTAGTGCATACGACATAGCTTCGTTAGGTATTGCGTTTTGTGGTTGTTTGTTCTGCGTTTGTAATGTCGGAATTCGGCTGTTCTTGAGATGGTTTACAAATTTGTAAAATCGAGTGAGTACTAGTGCTTTTACTAATTCAGAGTTTCCATAGATTATAATTAATGCCAACAAACTACATAAGAATAAAGGAAATTGCGCCAAATTATAGGTTAAAAATTGCAATTAGAATTAGCAAATTTCAATTGAAACCTCTTTATCATATGGAGTGGCAAATTTAAAACATTTCATTGCGATGAATTTCTACACCAAAAACTAGTTGGGTGTGCACGAAGAGATAAGACATTTTCTTGCCTCGAATTCAGCTTCGGTTGAAATATTCTTGCCTTAAGTATATCGAATCACTAAATATGAAGTGTTTATTAGCACCTACGTTACCGTTTTGACAAACAAAATTAGTGTAACAATATTATACTTAACTAAGAATAAAAAGGAGCACTAGCAACAGATAAAGAATATAAAACAATGTATCCCAATACTATATTATTGTACTAGTTTAATTCACTTGTGCTACAATAGGTCCTCTCTATTGTAGCACGAGTGAATTTGGGGCACGACGAGCGAGAAGTGCTCCAATGGAACGAGTGCTACAGTGCATTTTGTTAAACCAGTAAAATATACTATTTTATCTGCTTTGCATAAACATAATCAAAAGCTTTGAATTTTAACATTTCATAAATGTAACCAGTGACCATAGTGTAGTGACAATCTGTCAATTGTCTAAAACACGCTAGGGCTGTTTCAACATTTTAGTGACATCAAAGTAGATAAAAACTACCATGCATCCAATGAAAGAAGAGCCTTGCTCATCAATCCTCTCTGTGTGGTGAAAGATTAAAAAATTACTACCCACATCAGCATCCATAGTTTGGCAATTAATTGACCTCAACAGAGGTGTCACGTGTCACGTAAGATGATTTTTTGAGGTTAGGTATACGCTTCTAGCTTTCTTTGAGATTATAATTAATGACAGCATTTTCTAATAATATTTATTTTATTTTATTATAATCAACTAATAAAATACAATGGTAAATACAGTTTACAATTTTTTACACTTAAAATAATATCCATTCACAATTGAGCTTAATTTAAATATTAACGTTAATAGTAGGTACCTATATTAGAACATGGATATAACACTTTCAAGACGATGAAAGCTACAAAAACAGGATTATTGAATAACTGAAATGTACAGAGACTGAACACAAAAGAAAATAAAGTATTCGCCAACATTATTGTATCTATGCTTTTTTTGTTAATTATGTATTTAATTTTCTTATCGTTTATTAGTCTGGCTTTTTTGGCTCTGTAAACCCATTAGCATTGCATGCAATTAGATTGACATCGTCTGCGTAAGCATGGATTTCCAGATTTCGGTTGTTAGTGATTCCGCCCAGGTTAATCTGTATATTCCTAAAAAAAAATCAAGGCGTACATTAAAAAGTTGTGCCGAGAGAATGTCGCCCTGCATTGATGATAAAACTCTTGTGAGAGTATTTTGGACTTTCACTCTTGCCTCGGTGTTTTGTAGTGTTGTTTTTATAAATTGTATTAGCTGCTGAGGTATTCCCAATTCAGCAAGTGTATTCAATCAAATAAAATAAAAATAAAGTGCTTGTATTGACACTATTGTAGACCTGCTTAAAATCGAGGAACAGTTGATGTAATGCTATGTTGTATTTGTAGTATTTTTCTACGATATTTCTTATTGAAAATACATAGTCCGTAGCGGCTCTTCCACGACGAAAACCACACTGGTAATCTTCTGTTGTAGCTTTCATATATGGTGTAAATCTTATATGGGCCATTCTGGTAAAAGTGTAACATTTTTATAAATATATTAAAATTTAAAAAAAATTAAAGTAACACATATCCCTTTGTAGTTCTCCATTGGTAATTAAAACCAGCAAGTTTTAAAACGTTATTTAAAAAAAAAAATTAAACTCATCGGGTACGACGATGACATGATGGGTAACGGAGGTGCTAGTTATGACTGTGGGCATATTGACTATTTGAAATACTATTAAAAATAACACACTTTTAAGCCAATTTATTTTATTAATACTTGCACAAAATATTTCGAGTCCACAAAATTTAACTCAAGTTTTTCAAAAAGTCCCAAGATATTTAAACAAAGATGACATAATATACATATTATATAATACTGTAAAATAATAGAATAGAGTAAGTTTGTCAATGACTTTTTTATATGTACCAGTGGCATATGACAACTTTTCATGATGATACTATATTTTTTACCATCTTTCGGGTCTGAGAGATTTTGATGATTATTTTCATTCTGATGATGCTAATATAAATACAGTTTTTTAAATTGGTATACCACTTTTGTTACATGTGAAATTGATTTTTAGTTGATTGGAGATGCTGGAGTTAATGTAAAAGGCGAGTTTGTACGTTCCATTCCTTCACCTTTGAATATGGATGCATTGCTATTCAAGCTTTTTAATGGACCAGATGATAAACCATCCAACACCTTCAGACAGTCTATACAGTATTATCTCAACGGAACTGCCAATGGCTTCCTAATGTATTGTAGTGCCGCAGGTGAGTTCTAATTTTGTAGTAAAAAATTCAAGCTTCCTATAAGTACCACATGGTTTTTGTATATCCATGTCGGTGTGGATGGAAGTAGAGTGTATTGTTATGATGCAATAAAAGTGGTACTTATTGCTATTTTTAAAGAAACATAACAAACATTAGTTTATATTGAAATGACTTAGAATTTGAAGTTTATTTTTTTCAGTAAATAAGGACTTGAAAAAGAAGGGTGTGCAAAATAACAATAATATAAATAGTACCTCCAATGCAAAAGCTGATGAACCCGAATTAGACACATCAGGTTTTGTTTCCGAAACAACTGAGCAAGAGGTAAGATTCAATGTTTTTATTTTTGATTTTAAAAGTTTTGAACTATGTGCTGACAACTTTTTATGATGATACTATATTTTTTACCATCTTTCGGGTCTGAGAGATTTTGATGATTATTTTCATTCTGATGATGCTAATATAAATACAGTTTTTTTTAAAAATTGGTATACCACTTGTTACATGTGAAATTGATTTTTAGTTGATTGGAGATGCTGGAGTTAATGTAAAAGGCGAGTTTGTACGTTCCATTCCTCCACCTTTGAATATGGATGCATTGCTATTCAAGCTTTTTAATGGACCAGATGATAAACCATCCAACACCTTCAGACAGGCTATACAGTGTTATCTCAACGGAACTGCCAATGGCTTCCTAATGTATTGTAGTGCCGCAGGTGAGTTCTAATTTTGTAGTAAAAGTTCAAGCTTCCTATAAGTACCACATGGTTTTTGTATATCCATGTCGGTGTGGATGGAAGTAGAGTGTATTGTTATGATGCAATAAAAGTGGTACTTATATTGCTACTTTTAAAGAAACATAACAAACATTAGTTTCTATTGAAATGACTTAGAATTTGAAATTTATTTTTTTTTCAGTAATTAAGGACTTGAAAAAGAAGGGTGTGCAAAATAACAATTATATAAATAGTACCTCTAATGCAAAAGCTGATGAACCCGAATTAGACACATCAGGTCTTGCTTCCGAAACAACTGAGCAAGAGGTAAGATTCAATGTTTTTATTTTTTTATTTTAAAAGTTTTGAACTATGTGCTGTATAAAACACCTTCTATGGATCAAGTGTAGAACTGTATTTTGTAGTTTTATGCTTTAATTTATGTAGAAGGAGAATAAATCAATTCCAGGTGAGGATTTTAATATTTTGTTTAAATCTTCAATCAGAGTTGGTACAATATTATTGCTGGATATAAATTTTATCACCCTAGTAGCTCATTGCAAGTCTGCTATGGCAATATTTTGATCAATTAATGCCAATTTTTGAATTATATTGTTATATACAGTAAGAAAGTTGACAAAACTATAAATTGGCAACTGCAAGTGCAAATGCTGTGATTTCTTCTGACATTGTCCTAGGTTTAAATAATATGGATGGCTCAACCAAAAGTACACTACAAACTGTTTAGTTGAACTTATTTAATTGTTTTTTTATAAACAGTTATGGCCTATATTTATCTCTTTTCTGTTCCATTTTTGAATTATTGACTACCTGAAAACTGTACAAGGTGTTTTTTTCCGTTAATATTGTAGGGTACATACTAAAGGGTAAGAGATACAAAAAAACTAGTATACGTGTCTCGTCCTCTTTTTTAGTGGTTAGTTTAATGGCGCAATCAAATCTACGCTAACTAGATTGATTTAGGAAATACAGGGTGATTCTCAAGATCTGCTGGTTTTTGTAATCTCTTACTTAATCCTTCCTCTTCGTACCCATTGTAACTTCTTAATAGTTACAAAAAAATTGTACATAGAATCCAGTGATGTACTTGAAAAAATTATAAGGGTTCTTATTTTTGAGATATTTTGAAAATTAGCATTTTTTTAATGGGTAGCTCATAAAATAATATTTTTTTTACCATTGCAACGATATATAACACTGAACATTTAATTTTATTCTAAATTGCAAAAATACCAAAAAACCCAAAATAATACGATATGTTTAGTTGGCCATGGGTTGAATCTCTTTTTTTTTGTTAATGACATTTCAACGTTTTTTTCTAAATAGGAAAAATGTCAACAGGCAAAAAAAGATTTTTGTGGATGGGGCATAAATCTCCCAATTTTTTCTAATTCATAATTTATACAGGACAATATATTCTTTTTTTCCAGTTCATAATTATGCAAAATTTTTATTTTTAGATATTCTGGCTTACGATTTTAGAAAAAAACTAGTTTAAAAGAGGAAATTATTTTATTTAACGTAGTAATAACAATACGCAAACAAATAATAAAAAACTAAACCACTAACAATATGAATATTTGGCACTGGAATACAATTAATAAAATTTGTTCTAAGTTCATTCAGAGCTGTTCCGAGTACAGACAAATACAAATACTTTACTTAAAATATAATCGAGTACCGAGTACAAGTACATAATGAAAGTATTCGAATACCTATACAAGTACAAAGTACCGAGTACAGAGGAATGCAATGGCGGAACAATGGCAAAAATAAAATAATTTTTTTTTAAATCCTATTTTATTGGCTTTCAAAATAATAAATTTTTCAAAATTGTCATCTATCAGGGCATGACAACGTGGTTTGTTGTTTAGCAGTGTGGCGAATGAAAATAACCGTTCTACTGCGGCCGATGATGGCAAGCATGTATTATAGTGCATGAAAAGCTTTTTCATATTCGTGCAATCATCCAGCATTGACAGATTGGTTCGTTTATCTTCAAGGTAATGTAGAAGTTCAAGTTCAATTTTGGACTTCTTTTTATCTAGAATATGTGATTCTTTCAATTTTTGGGTTTGGATAATATTGTAACGACCTTGAGCCGGGTCGCAGGCAAACGGATGAGTCGGCATTCGAGAACGACCGCGGGATTAATGCGGGCGATGCGTCAGCATTTGCCAGAATGGTCGAGAATATCTCGATGCTTCCGGAATTACTTACCCGGCGAATATATTAGCCAGCACAGCGGGAAGGCGGGCAGTCCGAATCTAGCTTGAAGTGCGCGAAGCTGCCATATAAATAACTCGTGTGTAAATAAATCTAGCCATATAAATCATTCATGTTGAAGTCGTGTGTAAATAAATAAAGTGTATTTCTTGTTAGAAGTAGTTCCTGTGAGTGTATAAATAGTTCTTGTGTTTTTGTAAATCGTTAAGATAAATTGCTGTAAATAGTAAATGCTTAAAACAAGAAGCGGCGTATAATTTTTAATAGCCCAGAAGATAAATCGTAACAATATGAAGAGATGAAGGTCCGGGTACATCATTATTATATTCATCAAAATCAAAATATCCATCATATTCTAGACCCTAATCTTTGGCGTCGCTGTCACATCCATCGGAATTTTCAGAATATATTTTCAGCAACAGTTTAGCTGATAAAATGATTAAATCGTTAATATTTCCAAAAAAGTTAACTTTAGACACACAATTTTATATTAAAAATACGCACATGCTAAGTGGTCGAGGTGATCTGACACGGCGCAGAACTTCGTTAATGATGCTGTTACTACCTAAGGTCTAGTAATTAAGAACATATCATTAATTTAGGTACCTGTTTACTTAGCTATCACTTTTAATATCTCACTCCACTAATCGGTAATCACTGTAGTCAGTCACTTATTAAACAATCAACTAACGAACTAACCGGAAACCTGAACACTGCACTAACAAGGGTTACTTTTCCTTTGCGGTTGCCGTCATCCTTTGATCCATCCCCTTTTCCTATATTTACCAGTTTTTTAAATTTGTTCTTGAGTAACTACTCTTCTTCGGCCTCTCCATATTTTTTTGCTCTTCATTTCCATTTCCCGGCAATCTCTGGCTCACAGTTCTGCCATTTTTCTTACTTTCTTCACTCATGTTTCCAATTTTTCCATAATTGCTTTGTTTCCTAGTTTTTTTATTTTCATCGGTTTCCTTTTCTATTTGTTCAATAGTGTAGCTTTTGTCATTTACTATGAGTTTGTTATGCCTTAGAATTGCTCTATACCCTTTTGATCTAGCTTCTTTCATGTGTGGTACCAGTAGATTCCTTTGTTCTTGTACCAGCTTAGTATATATAGTCTTCCGATATCCATATGTCTCTGCCTTTTAGCTTTTTTGCGGCTTTTAACACTTCTATTTTCTTGCTCCCTGATGCAAATCCTATTAGTATTGGTCTTGGTTTTTCTCTGTTCTGCATTTTTTCCCTATTCTTCTTCTCTTGTTTCATTTTCCATATTTATTACAATCCCTATTTCTGTGAGCATTTTCCTTATGTTTTCTTTGATATTTTAGGTCTGATTCGTTTTCCATTTCTCTAATACCTTGTACAATAATTTTGTTTTTTCTTATTTCTTTTTCCATTATCTCCATTCGTTTCTCAATTTTTGTGTTTTGCTGTTTCAGGTTTCGTTTTCTTCTTTTAGTTCTGCATTTTCTGACTATTTCCTGTATTTCGCTGTATAATGCATCCATCTTATTTTCAATGCGTTCATTACACTTGTCCATTTTTTCCAGTTTGTTTTGAATATCCTGTAGTAATTCTTCCATATTCTTGTATTTTCACCTCTTTCCCTTCTAACACCATCCAGTTCGCTGTTTATATGTGTGTTCTTTAGATATTGCGCATTATCTCGCAGCTGTTTATCGTCACTCTATTCAATTTATAATATTTTCCTCCTTGTGCCTGCTCTTACTTTTACACTTTGTTCGCTATTTACGCACTAATTTCACTTAATTTTACTTGATTTTAATACTTACACTTCGTCCCCCTATTATTTATTACTTACTTCAATAAACCGCAACGTGTTTTACGTAATAATACTCAATTTACGAAGTTTTATTGCCGCTCGCACGTCCGCGTCCGCTTTCTTTGCTCCACAAAACTCTCCTCTTTGCTACTTATGAAATAACTATTAAAGTATCCAGTCTTCTTCAATACTTCTTCGGCACTGTAATTCTGGAGGATCATGGCCGCATCTCCCAATGCTCTACTACATTTTTTCAGCAAGTGCTCTGTCATTCTAGTTGCATGCAAAGCGTATTCTTGTTCACCAAATTTACATAAGTATGATGGAACCTATATCTTCGAAACTAACCTAAAAATGCATGCTGAGCATTTTGAATTTTTCTCAACCAGGAAACCCATTCTACCCTCAGGGGCTAACATCTTAGATGTTAGTACGGGCTTTGCAACCCCGAGGTACCTGAGCAAATGGCCCTCCGAAAAGGAGGTTGGGCGTGGGGCTAACTACCCCTGGGGCTAGCAACCCTTTCCCCGTAAAAAATAAATAGTTACGAATCCTTCAATTAAGCCTCGGAATGGACGGATCTATCGACGACGACTAAGGCTAAGGAACAAGACCGGTAGGCAGGCCCAAGAAAAGATGGGAAGATAACGTTGCCGTGGACGCAAAGAAGATCTTAGGTGTCCGAAACTGGAAATCATGCGCAATGGACAGAGATGGATGGAGGAAGAAATTGGAGGAGGCCAAGGCTCGAATCGGGCTGTAGCGCCATAGAAGAAGAAGAAGGAAACCCATTCTACAGTCATAATTAAAGACCGGATAAATAAGCACCCTTTAAGTAAAAAAAAGTGCTTAAAAAAGCACATTATTTTACGAAAAAAAGCTCAATTTATGCCAAAAAAAAGCTCCAAAAAAGCAGTAATTTAAAAAAATAGACAGAAATTTTTATGCAACTTTATATAATTACAGTAAAAATACAACTTAAAATCAACATGAAAAAAATTAGAAGAAATAAACAGGCAATATTTATACGATAACACGTATTATTTTATAATAAAAATACAAATCCAACTTAATTTATATTCAGATATAAAAATATAATAAATGTGATATTTAAAATAAAAGAATCAAAATATTAAACAGCTCTATTCATGACGAAAAGAATTGACAATTAAATATTGTTCCAAATGTTTCATTGTTAAATTGTGTCTTCGATCGTTTAAAATGTGCTTGTATGTGGAAAAACTTCTCTTTACGTCCACACTAGTAATATGTGCGTATTCAAATGCAGCTATATTAGCGGGATCCATGTTCAAATCAGGAACATTTTCACCACTCAAAATAGAAGAAATGTTTTGTAGTTTTTGGTATCCCGTATTCTTTGAAAGAATCTGTTCCATTTTTGTTTTAATTAACTCTCCAATAGTTTCTGGAACATCCTAAATGGCATTCTTAAAATTATAAATAATTTTAATTGATTCAAATAACGGAATTTGTTGCTTCTCCAGCGATTTCATGGTTTCGCTTAAAAAATTCAAATTGCTTTTAATATATGCCAAATGATTTTGTAGTTCAAGTTGTTTAAGAACATTTTGGCAATCTTGTATTGATTTACTTGTGTTTTCTGGATACTCACAAACTAATTGTTTAAAGTTTAAATTATTAGCGTCTAGCCAAGTTCCCCATCTAGTCAAAATAGGTTCGGGGGGCAGCGAAACATTTGGCAATTTCTCTTTAAACATCTTCACTCGCAAGGGAGCTTTGATAAATATTTTTTACGTTTACTTATTAATTTATTGACTAATGGAAACTGCATCCTTATCGCCTCCGCAATACGATACAGTCTCAAGGCAATGCCTTAATGCAAAATTGCAAAATGCAGCAGTCATGTAGTGGTGTAGCATAACGCGTTATTTCATGAAAAACTACCTATTTCCAAACAGTTTGTTTAGAAAATTCAAGTGACTCACAAATAAGTCCGAAATAAGCACTAAATTGAAAAATAAGCATTGGAAACAGCAAATAAGCAAAAAAAGCAGGAACAAATATGACTCAAATTGCTTCTTTTTATGAGATTTGTGAAGATTTCAAAACAGTTTGTTGCTGCTTTTAAAATTGAACGTAAGCAAAAGTGCTTAGAATCCGGTCTTTAGTCATAATGAAAATATGTAAGTTACTGTTATTATTGACTGCACAGTGTCAAAAAGAAGGCACAATTCGCACAATTACTGTATTAATTTGACTGATTTCACAAATAGAGCATCTGCATCACGTGACTAAAAATTTCGCTTGGAGTACTAACAAATCTGATACATAACCTCAAAACGTGGGTGGTGATATGATATTTGTATATTTATGTAAGATCCATTGCGTGTTTAAATCTTCGAACATATAAGACTTATATGTTCAAAGGTTTACATTATTTCAGTCATTTATACACAATTGCATTTTGTATGGTTGTAAATTGTGGTAGAAGCACTATACAAGATGCAGTTTTTACAAGTATTAATAGAATGCCACCAGAGTTGACAATACAAATAATGAGAAAATATATGAGTTACGTACCTTGTTTGAGGAGAAGAAAAAATGAATTGCCGCCCTCGAATGAACTGATTTGACACAATCAAACATTAGATATGGTCTTATTTGTTCAAGAAATTTTAAACAGACAAATAAATTTTCCAATTCAGAAATTTATTTTATTAAATAAGGATCAGTCGTTATAATACTTACTTTATTCAAGTAACGATTAGCATGCTCATTATCCAGTGTCGTAAAATCATCATCATCATCATAGCCTGTGAGATCTCACTACAGGGCTTTCCATTTTCCACGATCTTTTCCTGGGTGGTGTAGCTTGAACAAGCGTCCACATTCGATCAGCAGAGTTAAGTAACACTCTTTCTGGTCAGAACTTGGATGGTAGTTCCACGGCTGCTTCTCCTATCACCTCGTGTTACGGCTGCTACGGAAAAAAGTTTGTCCCGGTTGTCATAATAACATCATGACAGTCGTTAGTAGGGTTGGAAGTCCCCATAAAATGTACAGTGACGCCTATAATTGGCCTAACGGCTGTTGGCGAAGTGCGGAATAAAATTTAAAAAAAAAAATTGCATGCAGTTTTCGCCTGTTGGATGTTTTAATTCTTCAGTCCATCGGGTTTTTGGTCTGCCTCTTGGTGTTCATGTTATGTGTGGTGTCAATTTTGTTGTTCTTAATGTCCGTCAGTTCTTCATTCTGTAAATGTGCCCGGCCCATCACGCGCACTATATCAATTGTTTTAAATTTACGTCTTAAGTCCACTATTTTCACTTTATCACATAGTTTTATTTTTAAGATCATTTTGTTTTGTGTAGTTTCTAGTTTTTTGCGTTTATTTTTGGTCATAGACCATGCTTCTGCTTCATATGTCATTGTTAGTATTACACAGTTATTGAAAGAAAACCTTGCTCTTGAGATAATTGGGTGTTTCCGTTTTTAATATTTCTTTTAGTGACCAGAATTTTCTCCAACCTTGTGTGATTCTCCTTTGTAGCTCTTTTTCTCTTTTGTCATCAGACGTTATTATATGTCCTAAGTAAATACTTTCTTCTGCATATGCTAATTCTTTTTCTTCTATTGTTACTTTCAGTTTTCTTCCATTAGTGATAATCTTCGTTTTGTTAAAGTTGATTTTTAGCCCTATTGTTTTGCCGGCTTCATTTAATTCATTTAGCATTTTTGCTGATTTTCCCAAAAACCGTCACATTATCTGCAAATCTTAAATTTGGTAAATTCTTTCCATCGATCAGAATACCTTTGTTCTTCCAATTTAGGTTTGTAAGTAGATGTTCTAAGGTGATGTTAAATAGGTCTGGAGATAACGGATCACCTTGGCAAATTCCTCTTTTGATTTTAAAACTTGGACCTTTGCTTTCTGGCTGTATGTATGCAGAGTTATTTTTCAGTAGTTTCCAAATAAATTTTATACTGATGGGGCCACAATTATATATAACAGCAATGAGATAACATGAACAAGAAAATAACACGTATTGCTTGAGTAAGAAAGAGATAAACATAGTACTAAATATTCGAGAAGGCATGACGCTTATGTTAATTATGACGTAAGTCAACTAAACATGCCTACTAAAATAATTTTATCGTATGGTCATCTCTTTCTTACTCAAGCATTCTATTTTGTTGTTCAAGTTATCTTATTGCTGTTATATACAGACAGATCAATAAAAAAAACCCATTAGGGCAGGCTGTGATATGTGTTATACGTTTGGCAGTACTGAAGTGTATTGTCAGTCTATGTCAAATTCGAGATTTGCAGGTTAAGTTTTACCTCAGTCTGTGCCAAACAACAAACAAAACCTAACCTACTAATCTCAAATTTGACATAGACTGACAATACACTTCAGTACTGTCAATTGTATAACACATATCACAGCCTGCCCTAATTGGTTTTTTTATTGATCTGTCTGTATAATTATGGCCCTTTCCGTATATTTATATTCTACTTTAAAATGAATTAACGTTTGTATAATGCTTATGTGTTCTAGGGAATCAAAGGCTTTCTCGAAGTCTATTAAGGCAATGAAAAGTTCTGTATTATATTGATTACTAGCAGTCCAGTGAGACAAATGTCTCATTTAACGCGCCTTCAAACCTCGATCGGTTAGGCAACCACCCAGACCTGGAAGGTGTCAAAGTGGTTGCCTAACCGATCGAGGATTTAAGGCGCAGAGGGTCGCAGCTACGTTTGGCGGCCGAAACAGTTTTTATTTAATACGCGTTCTATTTGAAAAACGGCCTTTTTGTGATTTCTCGAAAACCGGAAGTGTCACGTGACTGAAATTCGGTTCCTGACCTGACATGACCATTCCAAACATATAACTTTCATAACTTTTTTCTCTATCTCTTACGGTTTGGCTGCTGAAACAGCGTCCCGGATAAAACAGCGTCCCAGACAGACACGTCTATTAGATAAAGGATGTTTTTCAATAATTTGGTTAATTGTTTGAAGGTGATAAATTGTCGAGAAACCCTTTCAAAATCCCACTTGGTCTATTGAATTTGGTTCTAGTTGTTTGTATAAACGGGTTTGGAGAATACTTGTGGAAATGTTATATATATTTGTGATCAATCTTATTGGGCGATAATTTGTGACTTTTTCTTGCCGTCCTTTTTTATGTAGTAATATGATTATTGATTTGGTCCATTGTTCGGGTGTAATTTTGTGTATGATTTTATTAAATAGCAAATGTAGTTTGTCTAAAATTTCTTCTGTTCCACCTTTAAGCATTTCATAAGTTATTCCGTCATCTGGTCCTTTTCCAAATTTGAATTTGTTATAGCTTTTCTTATTTCAGTTTTTTGGATTGGTGGGGCTTTGCTTTCAACTTTTATGGGAATTAATTCATCGATATTTCTGTTTTGTTTGTTGTTATATAGTTGTTTGTAAAATTCTGTAGGTACTTGTATAATTTCATACATATTTTGCATTAGTTTGTTATCTTGGTTAGGGTCTTCTAGCTTGTGTATCCATTTTTTCCCTTTATCTAGCTGTTTGTAGCTGTATTTTCTTTTTCTGTATTTTCTTCGCGTAAATCTCTTCTTATTTCTCTTTTCATTTTACTTTTCCTGTCTGTTAGTCTTTTTGGTTTCAGTATTTCTCTTTGCTTAATAAGTTCATTTGTGTTTTCTGAGAATTGGTCTGTCTTCTTGTTGTGTTTAATTTTCGTATTTCTCTGGGTGTCTTTACTTGCTTTTAGTAGCGTCCTCTCTAGGTCAATATAGATCTCTTGAGTGGTTTTTCCTTGTTGGTTTGTGTTCACGTTTGTTTGTTGTAAATTTTGCTTGAAGTTCTTTGTATTCCAATAGTGTATTTGTTATTTCAGGCACACAGGTGCACCCTTTCACTAAGAATATAATTTGAGGTTAGGATGGTCACGGTCATTTTGCTTTGTGACGTCATTTTGGTAATGACACGGTCATACGACCCGCCCACATCACTGGTCAAAATTGACATTTCCTGGTTAAAACATGTGAATCCCCCTACATTCTAAAGTTCCGTACTGATTTTTATTTTTGCACACCTAAAGATGTTACTGGCATTTGTTTTTCTCTGATCCATGTGTAATATTTTTTATAGTTTATTTAAACAGTGTTCATTTATGTAGTAAAAGTATTGTTATTCTAACATTTGCGATGCTCCTTGCCACCCCTCGACACATCCCTCGCGACCCACTGGTTGAGAAACCCCGGTTTAGGCAAATTAAAATATGTCACATATTTCTTAAAAATTAAGAACCTGTACGTCAGTTTCCACAAGAAATGCTTTTAAAGTGCACTTGACTTTGATGACATTGCATACTATTGATATTTTACTATTATATATAATGTAACTAGTGGGTTCCTGATGATCAAATAATCATTTCTGTTTACACAAGATATATTGTTTGCCTAAAACAATATATCGAGTGGAAACAGAAATGATTTGATAATCAAGAAACCACGGCTAGATTATATTACGAGTCAATCAACAAAGTTGAAACAGTTTATTTACAAATATTACAAGTACAGTTGGTGTGGTTGCTATGACGATTGTACTTTCAGCAGATAACGAGATGTTTGTGAAGGTATTTGACTATCAGTTATTAGCCAAGAAGGTATATGATTATCACCGTTGCTATGTACATTATCAAAAGTTAGTAGTTACATGCGTAACTATGAATTTTTATGTTTTTCATTGGTTGATATAGGGAGTGATATAATCTTTGTAATATTTACCTGGAATGACTTCCGCATATAGATTGTGCCATTGTTAGAGGTAGATCTCAATATGTATTAGACCCACTTTCATAAGGGGCTTCAACATTTCTTTCTTCTAACTCAGCAGGCACATGATGTAAATCTAGAAGTCACTTGTTTAACAATGACAGCAGTCCTAAAAATTATTTACTAAAATTCGGTATCTATTGTTTCAGATGCAGTATTACATTTAACTTCCAAACCCCTCTGAGGGACTACAATCATTTGCAAGAAAACGCCGGTCTCCAGGTCGTTTGAGAGAAGAGGACGTGGAGGAGTAACAACCTCTTTAAAAAACCTGGGTTCAACTGGCCTCGGTTGATAGCACCCAGTAAGAGTCCCTGTCTAGGGTTACAGACGAAAAAACTCCACCAAGCTGAAGAACAGAAACTATTAGTAACAACAAAAAGAAGATTCATAACACTATTTATCATGCGAACGATTTTTAAGCAAGAAAGGAGTGGAAAATGCAAAAAATTGCTGGGAAAAACTGGAACACATTCGACGGGAGATACAAAAGATCGAATGGAATTGCAATAATGTCAAGTTTCTTTGCCAATTTAATGAAAAACTGATCGTCAATCCTAATGGTCTCATGTATTAGCATGTTTTGATTTGGATATTTACAATTTGGTTGGTTACAAATTTATTGAAATTTCATCCAGCAGTGGACTTGATCCTCTATGAGCAGGAGGTGGGACGACATTAGTCGACACGCCTCCAATTTCAAAAACTTAGAGGATGGCAGTGTCCATTCTCTGAAAGTCTTGGTTGCCATTAGGTTCTTTGAGATTACTTCAAGAAACGTGATGTTGATGACATGAGTGTCCTTTATGGTCTAAGGAAAATTGTCGGTAGAAATTGCGTTACTTAGAGTCCAAGGGTCTGTAGAACAGCAGGCTTTGGTTCACAGCTGATGCCACTTCAGGTGAAAATAACTCTTTGTAAAGGTTCTCAGTGTTGTCTTCTACGTCTTGGGGGTTACGATTTGACCATAGAATCGTCCTCTATCTTCTATGCAAGTTTCTGGCAAAGAAGGAAAAGCTGGGCATATGTGTTGGCGCTTTCTTCTCTCTGTTTTCAATTCCTCCTCCTCCAGATAAATGGATTCTGGTAGCACTGATTGATTCAAAGCATGATTTGTGCAGAGTGTTAGTTCTGGAAGTCGCCAGCGTGGCCGAGTGGTTAGGGAGCTCAGGCTGCGATGCCACGGTACGGGGTTCAATCCCGACATATGGCAACTAGCGGGTGGCTCATCCACTCTCCTTAAAGATTGGGTACCGAAACCACAGTTGTTGTGAAGTAGGGAAAGTAAGGCAGTCGTCGAATGCGTGATGCTAACCACATCATCCAGTACGCTGTTAACGGTGTGCCAGATTGACTGAGTTTTGGAAAGAGATATTTCGGCGACTCTGACTCGCCTTGTCTCGGGCCTTGTTCCTATATGGAATGAAGTGCCTGAACTTTACTTTTTATTAGTTCTGGAAGGTGCATTTCTGGTTCTTTAAAACATTTGTAGGAAACTTTAAGCATTTGTATATGGTTTTTTTATTAATACAAATACAGAAGCAATGATCCACAAGTTCTCAAATTTCCTATTGCAATAATCTAGTAGTTTCATTGAACAACTACTTCTAATTTCTTAAATTTTATACAATTAGAGTTGGTTTTTCCTATACAATATGTATGACAACGTTGGATATATTGGTATCAATTTTTTTCAGGTGTTTTCATACAGGAGCTGGAGGAGTTTAATTGTAGACACGACTGATTGGAGAAAAAAAATTAATAGCGGTTAAGGTAAGTTTGGGTAAACGCTTCCTAGTCATACAACTTGAAATCTAAACCACTGGCATGCTTTGGAACTTTAAATATCTAAGTAAAAATGTTATCCCTTCATCCCAATTTGACAGTATGAAACACTTTCATCTAAGCAATTAACTATTTCAACATAAAACCATTACCATTATTTGCTGTTAAGAAACACTTCGTTACAGACGAAATACCAATGGATAATTGAGATGTTAATAGTGGCATCCTATGTTTAAAAAGTATGAAAATAGCAGGTGGAATGTGCATGTCTATTATACTCAGATACATCTCGCCAAACACACAATAGTATGATATAATTTATGAAACTGCAGGTAACTTACATTTTTGGGATGTTAAATGTTCTTTACTTGGAGTTGTAAACATAACTGACGTATATAAATATTACTTGCACGATGAATCTGCATTGAATTTGTTTAATAAAACTGAGTTTTCTTAATTTCATAATTTTTTTATATATTATAAACAATACAATATCATTGGCAACACACAAGGACATATATTGGATGTGGTCATATGAAATATAAAAGTACTGGTCGCCAGAGAATTGGATACACTTAGTATTAAAGATCCATTACACCCTGAACTTCACATTTTCTTAGTGTGAAGGTAGTTAAAGGTCTTATAGTAGCTAATAAATTAAAATACAATTTTAGAAAGGCAAACCTTGAAATGCAACATGAAAAATTTCGAGAAACGAATTGGAATCATAAATAAATTCACTGATGTAAATGACATTCTACACAGGGTTGGCATGATTTTCCCCGACTCGAAAAAACCCACGTGAAAAAACCCGTGGGGTTTTTCAAAAAAGTGGGTTTTTTCAAACAAGAAATTTACTTTGAAATAATGAACAGTAAAAGATTGAAATCGTATTTTATTTGTTCTCGCATTGATTTCATATTCACACTGTCAGAGGTGAATGTAACCTTTGTAGTTAGTAGTGTTGGGAAATCTGTTACAGTTTGAAATCCGAAAAACAGAAATCTGAATATATCCCAAAAATCCGAAATCTGGATATATACAACAAACGGAAATCCGGATTTAGCCCAAACATATTTCCTGGATACCTCATGAATTAAATTTTCAACTAACCTATTAAAAGAAAGAAAAAAAAAGCTTATAACGTGTGTTGGTTTATTTTATACTTTATATAATCTAATAAAAAAATGTTTTATCATTTATAACGAGTGCAAACATTTATAACAAATTAAACAAATTTCAGTATATGATATAAAATTTGTGAACTTTTATTTTTGGTTTAAGGTTAAGAAATAAATTCAAAAATTCGTTTGTTTATTGCTACGTTTCGCTAGAGATTTCTAGCTTCTTCGGGCATATTCAATTCACAATTTACGATATTACAAATTACATTGTAATAAACGACTGAATTTTTGAATTTATTAATTAACTCTAAAACCTAAAAGAAAAAATTACACAAGTCGGTAAGGGTACCGTCAAACGGGGTTATATGGGACGATATTTTTTTATAATTCTTTGCCATTTTTATTAGAAATAATTTATTGCAAACATTTAAACAGATCAAAGATCCTGTTTATAAAAGGTGAGCGAATCTAATATGTTCTTTGCCATATTTGACTGTGTTGTCCCTTTTTTTTAAAAGATACCAACTGTCCCAAATAATACTTCAGGTGGTGCAATATGGGACATTAAAATTATAAATTTGAATTTTCACTATAATATTGTACTTGTCCCATATATTGCTACGTATAATCTTTATGGGACGTTTCAGAATTAAAATATAATTTTTTTGAATTTTTTAAAAGTAATTTTCTTGAATTTTAGGACAATAAACGAAATTTACAACATAGTTTGATATACACTTTATTCCAAACATACAAACATAAGTATTGATACACAAAGAACTTTTAGAAAACAAAGGTAAACCGTCCCCTAAACACACTTGGGTTATTAAGCACCTTTTTAATATTTTCTTTATTTATAATGCAAATGTCATCAATATCGGGGAACACAAATGTATCAGAGGTTTCTCTGTATGGTCGCATACATTTAATTTCAAATTTATTTTCTTCACATTTCAAAACTTGAGCCACAAATCTTAATTTTTCCTTTTTTCTGCCAGCATCATACACAAACTCTACTTCCAAAAATGTTCCCTTTTCAATATGTTCTGGGGCTGTAATTGTGAGTAAATTTCCTGCTATAATGCTCCTTCCTCATCATCGCCTTCTACATCGTTCTCATCTACAATATCTGTTGTTTCCATTATATTATTTTCTTCGTCGTCTGTATCATAGCCATCTTCGTTCTGATTTTCATTTTCCTCTTGTAGCGTTATATTTGTAGCAATACTAAGCGTTGTAACGGATTTTCCTGCAGGAATATCGATCTTTTTCTTTCTTTTTGGCTTTGGTTCATCTGTAGTTTTTAAATTTTAAACGACAGCATTAAAGCTTGCCACAAGGGCATCATCATTATCTTCTACAAATCTATTTTTGTTGAAATGTTTCAGAACCTCATTCCTATTAAGTGGACTAATTCCACTTTCCCGAAAACCAGATATTATATTGTCCTTTGCAGTAGTAAGTCGGTTTATGGCACTATTTAATAGAGTTGGAAACATCGTTTTAGGGATACAGCCTCTGTGTTTCATTTTATATTCGGTGATAACACGTCTCCATACTTTCTTTAACGCACCGAAGAATGAAATATCTAAAGGCTGACATAGGGGGGTGCTATTTGGCAATAAAAATGTAAATTTAATGTTATTGTCCTGACACTGTTTAATGACAGATTCGGAAAGGTGACTGCTTAAGTTATCACCAATTAAAAGTTTTGGCCCATCTTTGTTATGAAAGTAAGGAAGTGCTATGAATGTAAACCAGTCTTCAAAAATTTCTCTATCAAACCAACCACTTTTGGATCTGTTGTACCTGCATCCCGGAGGGCCATTTTGTAGCCACTCTGGATATAAATTGGTAGCCTTGTACACAACATAGGTTGGAAGTAATGTGCCATCTGCTGCACAAGCAAACATAACATTTTGATGAATCCATATTCCTATTAGCATGTTTTGGAACTAATACAGGAGCTCTTCCGGGATCATCCGAAAGATTTTTCTCATCGAAGTTAACTATGTTCGTTGGAGAAATATTTTCTACTGTTGTCGAAAACTCATCAAAATATGCATTTACTGATTCCTCAGACAATGCTGCTCGGCATCTTTTTCGATTTTCAGCTAAACGTACAGACAAATTCTTGTTGCGTATTAAAAAATGTTTTAGCCAATCTGGTCCTGGTAAATTATAATAATAATAATAATAATAATAATAATGCATTTATTTCTCAATAGTTACATAACCATATACAAAACAAATAATTAACCCTCCGATCGGTGACAGTCCCGCGAGCGGTAAACTGCGGTACAAGGTCCGTAGGGACCTTAAAAGATTATGAGGTGAATGGCTTATAACTATAAGTATGCAGGTATGTTCAATATATTTCTGGCAAAAAAGAAGAAACATGTTTTTATTGAGAAATAGTACAAAATATTACAAAGATTGTATTGGTATTATATATTATGTTGATCATGTAGATCCTACAGTTGTCGCTTGGCAGGTAGCGCAGCGAGATAGTCGATGTGAGTGTTCAGCACAAATCGGTAATTGGCAGGTAAAACATTTTAATCGGGTTTTGCGTTGACGATGGTATTGCTGACGACATAAATGGCATGACCAACGATTATTACGAGGTGCAAATTCAGGTTCATCACCCTGTTGTGGATTTTGTACCACCACAACATCAAATGCTTCCATAGCATTTCGTATTTTGGGATAGCACGTTATGCGTGGATTTGTGGCTCGCTCTTCAATATTTGGAACTACTAATTGTTTTGTCAACAATTGCAAAAAAGCACGTCGTTTGTCTAATTTTCGGAGAGGATTCATTTCATCATATATTATGAATGCAGCCAATGCAGCAATATCAATCATGTTGTAGAACATTGCAAGGGGCCAACGATTTGTTGAACGTTTGCACGAATAAGTGCCTAGCATTTGATCCATTGTATCCACCCCTGATTTATGAGCATTGTAATCCAGAACAGCCATTGGATTTTGCTTGTTTAGATTATCTACCTCACAAGTGTAATGCATAGTAGACAGCAGTAGAACCGATCTATTCTTCTTCGGCACATATGAACACAATGAAACATTGCCATTGTAGAAACCAAACAACGAGCTTAGCACAGGACGCTTAGCATTTTTCAAAAACTCAGGGGGAACAAATGTTTTGTTTGCGCGGACCGTTCCAACAAATGCAGTTTTTTGACCCATCAATAATGTTGCCACTTCCAACGTTGAGAAGAAATTGTCGGCATATACTGTACGACCGGCACCAAGGTATTTTCCAACCAAATCAAGCACGACTTTTTGACCTTGATTGACCTCGCGTTCTTGACCTGGCACCTTTCCACTATAAATTATGCCCTTGACGGGGTAGAAAGACCTCGAGTCACACAACCACCATACCTTTATTCCATATTTGGACGGTTTAGACGGAATATACTGTGTAAAACGTGTACGGCCTCGATATGGAAATAATTGTTCGTCCACGGTCAAAGAACTGTGCGGAGTGTAAGCTGCATCCAAATTTGCCTGTAACATAAGCCAAATGTCATCAATGGCGGCAGTTTTGCTGGTGAGTAATCTCTGTGGACGTGTATTCGCGTTATCAAAGCGAATAAATTTTGTAATAGACACAAAACGATCATGCGATAAACCAGCTTTGTATATTGGAGCATGAGTTGAGCCCCATAGTTCCTTTGCAGGCTCGGTGTTGGATTTTGTCAGCCCAGCATACAAAATGATCGCCACAAAAGCATCAAACTCTTTTAGGGTTAATGGTTTCCATTGCTTCTGCTTGTTTGGATTTTTTTGATTCCATATAAATGCTACCTGGTTGGCCTTGCGATTCGTTTCGCGTATTATAATGTGAGCAATATCTTCGGTGATCAGAGAACGAAAGATTGATAGCGGATCATAAATCATCTTGTTCGACGGTCCTGGTTTGTTTTGTTTGAAATCAATAATGTTATGAGCACGTATACGACTGCTCGGTGGCTGATCTTTGTACCATTTCGTACCATTTTTGGAAATATAGTAAGACGCTTCGGACTCAACCTTAGGAAGAGCAGCAATGGCAGACATACATTCTTCACGAATCATGTCTATCTGTTCATCATCGTCTTCATCGAATTGATCTTCATCAATTTCCACATTTGCTTCGACTTCGACATCGGACACCTCAACATTATCTTCTGGCTGATATGTAAGGTCAGTATCGTCACCGTTGTCAAAAGGGTCATCATTGTCGCTCATTTCGGCCTTACGTTTCTCCTTCTCAGATAAACGCTGGTAGCGTGTACTTTTATTGAGAACCATGTTTATAACATCCCACTCACTGTCTTCCATTGTTCTATAGAATAAATGCCAAACACAAAATTATGCACCGCAAACAATAAAATAAAAAAAGAATTACCTTATAGACCGGAAAGACCCAAATAAACAAAATTATGCACTCGCAAAAATCAAACAATAAAGTTCACAGAAGCGCAAAAATACGTGTTTACTAGTCAAACGATACTCGCACACTGACTAACCGATGCAACAAACTGCGCGTCGTTCCCACCACGTGTGCTCTCTGACGCTATACGGAGAATTAACTCAGTGAACCACGTTGCCACGTCTAATCTCCTTTGTTCGGACAGATATTTAACTGAACAATTATTCAAATTTTCTTGAAACAGGTGACCCATCTCTTCTATTATACACAAGGTCCGTAGGGACCTTGTACCTGTGTTTACGTAGAAAATGTCTTAAAAACAAAAACGAGCGCTCGAATCGATCTAAAACCTATTTTAATCGATTCAGCATGTCGTTTTTATGGAATACATGCAGCAACACGTTCGTAGCGCATGGCAACAACAAATTATGAATCACAAAAGTTACAACAAGGTCCCTATGGACCTTCTCACCGATCGGAGGGTTAAAGTGTAGCACAATTGAGAAATCGCAAGGATTTAATTCAAATAGGTAGATGACCACCTTTGATCTTCCATTAAACCCTGGAGTAATCGAGAATATACAATTAAGAAAATACCAATATACATCTAAAAGTAAAAAAAAATAAAAATATTTTGAACAAAAAAAATATTTAAAAAACTAAGATAAAAGATTCTGTGATTATACAATGTTAGTAGTCCACAACTTTTTAAAATTAATGGTAGGTTTCATTTACAATTGTTATCGTATCTGCAATTTATATAGATGGTCACGCATATTAACTTTAAGTGTTCTTAAATTATGTTGCTTAAACGTAGGAGGGAGATTATTGTAGGTTTTATAAATTTGGTATTGAAACGAACGCTCAAATAAGGTCGTTTTATGTGTAGGTGGAGATATTATGCCTTTGGATCTTACATTTATGGAATGGACATCAGTCCTATACGTTATTTTATTATATAAGTAAGCCGGCAGCTTTGTTGTAATAATTTTGTGACAAAGAGTAGCAAATTGTAAATGACGCCTATTATGCATATTTAACCATCCCAAATCTGTTAATTTGTGAGAAATATGGTCAAAGTTTTTTATTCCGTATATTATCAAGCGTAAACACGAATTCTGAACTCTTTGTATTTTATTAGCAATATCCTGGGTAATGGATGAACCATAAATTTCGCTGCAGTAGGAAAAATGAGATAGAACCAATGAATTACAAAGCAAGGATTGTTTCTGTCGATAAATCGTGTCTGTGAGGATAAATTAATTTTAGAGCTTGAAAGCTCTTTTTAATTGAGTTATTGACATGTTTTTCATACCTAAACGTATTGTCCATGATGAGACCTAAGTTTTTAGCTTCTTGCTTAATGGGAATGGGAATACAGTCAATCGTCACGCTAATTTCATCAGATAAAAATGAAACATCTTTTTTTCCAAACAAAATTACAAGTGATTTTTGGGGATTGATAATTAGAGAGTGCTGTTGTGATATCAGGCTTATTGCATTGAGGTCGTTGTTAATATCACTCACACTTTCGTTATAATTATCGGGACTAAACGAATGCAGCAGTTGGGAATCGTCTGCAAACATTTTTATTTTGCAAGTCTTAATAGATTTCCAAAAATTTGAAGTATATATTATAAACATTAAGGGTTCTAAAATAGATCCTTGAGGAACTCCTTTCACAACTGGTAAGAAATCGGATGCCTTGCCAAAAGTTTTCACGCATTGCATACGCCCTGTTAGGTAACTTTTTAATAGAGAGACAGCAGAACTAGACAAGCCAATGTAATGAAGGATGGAAAGCAAAATTTGGTGATTAATTGTATCGAAAGCCTTACTATAATCAAGTAGTGTGAGGATCGACATTTTATTATTAAAACATTTGATATCTACGCCTTTCCTATTTAAAAAATCTTGCACAAAAATCTCTCAACTGTATAGGTGTAAATGGATACCCAGCATTTTCCGCAATTGTAACTGCATGTGTTATACGTTGTTCATCTTGCGCCGTAAAAACTGGAGGACGGCCGAGATCTAGCCCGTTCATTCCGTGATACTTATGGTGTATGGTACTTTTTGGTACATTAAAGCGTTCTGCGGCTTGTCTGATGGACATGCCACCATCTACAATTGCTCCAAGAGCATTTTCAAGTGCTTGTGGCTCATAATCCCTCCTGATAGGGGCTCCCAACCTTCGTTTGTATCTTCTTGGCATGGCGTCCCAAATAATATCTGATAATCTAAAATGTGTACTCTATTTACTTTAAAATCTCAATAATTGTTTTATATCGCTATTTGTTAAATTTGCAAAGCTGAATTGATAGTTGAGGTTAAGTACTTCAAAATATTAAAGAAAACAGAACTTCAAACGATTCAATAAAAGCTGTGCATCTAAGACTATTTGATGTACTTTTTTTAATCAAAATTATATACGCATTTCGTAATTTTTTTAAACGATGTGTACTTACTTTAAAACAAAAACATAACCACATTGGAGGAAAGTTAGGAAAGCATTAGTAATTTTTTTTCTACACCGTTGGGACCACTGCTGTCCATGGGAAGCGCGAATTTAAAAAAATGTACTAGTGTCCCAAATTATCCCCGTTGTCCCATAAAACCCCGTTTGACGGTAACACATATTAACATTTCATTATAATATAAAACTATAATAATTAATAATTATATAATCTGTTATTCTTGAATAATGTAAAAATTAAAATTAGAGATAAACTTTAAACTTATTTTCAATTTTGATACAAGAAAACTAACATATTCACTGTCTCGGTACTTAAAGCATTTCGTTTGGCTGAAACAATATTTCCAGCAGATGAAAAAACACGTTCGGCGGGTGTTGATGTTGCTGGCGCACAAAGATATCTTCGCGCAATACTTGCCAGGGCGGGATACCTGTTGTAATTATTTTTCCACCATTCTAAAGGTGAAAACTGTTTTGGAATTTCTCTTTCAAGCATATATTTCTCAACTTCTTTATTATTTTTATGGTTATCAACTTCATCTGGGAACAACACATTAATTGCGGTAGTCAGAGTTGTTGTGTGAGACATTATGTAAATTGCTTAAATTTTCCACTTCGATAATATTTTCCAAGTATCGTTTCACCTTTGTATTGATTCCAGCACATCTTTCCTTGTTCTTACACCTGGGATCTAGGAAGCTTGCTATATCCAAAAACTCCACCTGAACATTTTTTAATACACCGACATTAAAACGTGTTTTAAATTCATCACTAACCACGGTTTTAAAACTCTTTATTTGTTTTATGTCACTCGTCTTGCTCGATAAATAATTTGCCAACAATGACGATGTAACAGGCTGCACCATAGAAAACAGTAGGTGTAGACTGAGATGACATGTATGTAGTAGCCGTAGCAAAGGGTGCCAAAACTTTTCGTAAGTTGTCTAAAACTTCCCATTCGTTTTCACCGATTTCATAAGCGATTGCTTGAGCTCTTGAAGTTAAATTTCGGTTGCTTAACACTGCAACAATTGCCTGCCGTTGCTCTAAAAGTCTTTCAATCATGAAATATACAGAATTCCATTTTGTTTTCACACTTTGTATTAATTTATGTTCGGGCAGTTTAAGCTGACTTGTAGTTCCCGAAGAGCGTTAGTTGCAAGATTAGAATGTTTAAAGTGACCCACCAGTGAACTGCACTTACCTAATAAAGGTTTTATTCCGTCCAAATCAAGGCCTTTATTAATAGCTAACTGCAACGAATGAGCAAAGCAGCATATGCTGGTTGGTATATACAGTGAAGATTTAGTCGCATTTACAATGTTCGTTGCGTTGTCATGAACAACTGCTACTACTTTTTCTTGCAATTCCCAGGTAGTAATTACTTCTTCCAACGTCTTTCGCAGATTTTCAGCTGTATGGTTGCTCGTCATATGTTCAGTGGTGAGGGTGTAACCAACCTGTTCCCAAGTAGACGTTATACCATGCAACGTTACTGTAATGTAAGACTCTGTATTTCTGGATGTCCAGCAGTCAGTTGTTAGAGCAACAAAGGAAAGTTCGTTCACGGCGTTCAACATGTCTTTTTTTTATTAGTTCATACAGTAAATTAAGCCTGGACTTACTTGTTTTTCTTGTCGGTACTATATACTGCGGAACTACCATCTTCATAAAATTTTTAAAACCTGTTCCTTCAACAAATGAGATTGGCAGCATATTTTCTGCTACCATTTTTGTTATTGCTCCAGTTATAAATTCTTGTTTTTTGTTTATATTCCTGCTAGATAGGAAGGTTTCTGTAATTCTTGGTTGTTTTGCATTTGCAATACCGTGCTGTTCTTGGTCGGAGCTTGAACCCGAAACTGGATTTTCGGTGACAAAAGATGAAGTTTGCGGTTCTGTAGGGCTTAAAGGTCTGAAAAGAAAATTTAGAAAATAAGCATCGTAAACTCTAATCGGCGATAGCAACTGCAGATTTTTGTATCAATACTACAAATTCATACTAAAATGTTTGAATTATAATTGAAAGAAAAGAAATAATGACAAAATGCATCGTCAGTTTTGGATACGTTCATATAATAAAACGATACTAACCTCTTTGCTGATCTCGAAATAAAATTAAATAAGGGGTTTTTTTCGATTTCAGCTTCGTTAACAGTTTTATTTGAGGTGCTGCTTTGTGGGCGCCTCGAATGTCTTTCTAAATGCGTCCATAAACAACCAGTACTTCCAGAATATTTTAAGCTTGTTTTGCATATCTTGCAAGTGGCCACAGATTTGTTTTGTTGATTTTTTTCAAAATGCTGCCACACGCTACTCATATCTACAATTAATAAGGAAATCATACATAACTATCTTATTGTTAAAACAATTAAAAATATATTTTCTTGCGAACACTTCTAATGAAGGGAAGATTTAAAGAGTAATATTTTACCTAAATTTACACTCATACTAACCTGTATTATTATTTGATAAAATGTAGTTATATAATACACACTAAACTGACTAAACACAGCACAAGACACGCTAAAGAAAAATGCCTGCACTTACTAGAACTTGTAAGTGAAGTGAAGTACCTTCCATACAACTTGTTTAGTTTTGAATTTTTCAAGGGTTTAATAAATAAATTGAGATAGTATTTACTATTTATAACTTTTCCCGGAAAAAAAGATGCAAATGTTGTAAGAAATGTTAAGCGGATTATTGCGAGTAGGCCCTTAGTCGGTAACCCCTTTGACCTAGACCCAATGTGTCATAGAATTCCGAAATTACTTGCTTTAAAGCTGTTGAAGTATGCACTCGGTCAAAGGCACGTTGCAGCATTATGGAACAACCGCATGGATCGTGTTTAGCTAACCGACACGTACTGCACGCACAGCAAATATCGGTTGCTCTCCAGCCAACTTTTAAATTTCTAATTGTAATCTTTTTGAGAGCCTAATTTTATCAGAATTATTCGTAAATTGTAAACTCCTCAAATTAGAGCTGCTATCGATTTTTAATATCAATGATCGTTATCAATATCCACGTCACTGTTAATTAAGCACGAAACACTACACATTCAGCAAACCACATTGAAATAAAATAAGAGCCTCTGCAAATAGTGCAAACGAGTGCAAATATGTATTTTGAAAATTTTTTACTTAAAAAATAATACCAAGAAATATGTCCAATTTTAGTTTTCCGTTTTGGATCAGTTCAAGAAAATAAATCGCCCAATGAAGTTTCCGTGTACCTCGGCATTCCCAATTTCATTGCGACGAAACTAGCAATTCCAGAGATGCGGCTTTTCGCATACCGTCAAACGGGGTGAAATTGATAACTTTTTTCAGTTTTTGTTAATTAACAACCTTGTCATTTGATAATTGTAAAAACTAATCTTATATTCCAGTTGTAATGATTATTATGAGCAAAGAGACTCGGTGCACTTCAATTCCCGTCAAGGTAATCTGTAGTACCTGTGCGCCGTAAAGGTCCGCTAATCCAACGCATCCATTCCCAATGTTCAAGTTGCGACGATTTTCGCACTTCAGTTCCCGTCCGCTGTCTACCTGCTATATGTAATAGGATTAACATAGATAATAAAACAATAAATAAATAAAACAACTGAAATATTTAAAACTTTATTTGCCTAGAAACAACACATTTGTAAATTACAATGTATATTAAGATTAGATGCTATTTCTACAAAAACTTACACAACTATGTTTCCAAATTTATAAGAAACACATTTTATAAAATCTAAACGTCCAATTTCCTTATTTTCGTACTGATTAATTTTATTACTACTAAAATTTTGACGAGTAAGCACTTTTGTTCGAGTTTGACGTTCCTTCTGGCTATTACAACTATTAATTCGTATGTAAGTATCCGTTTGCATTCCTTTTAATGCTTTCAAAAATACAAATATGTTTGAATGATGCATTGAGCAATAAGATTTAAATTTACTGTGGAAACTTTCACATGTGTTTGTGGTGCGTGACAACTCTGCGGAATTATCTGCCCAAATATGGGGTGGAAATTTTGAATCTTCACTTATGTAGTTGTCTATTAAATAATCGGCGAATTTGGTGACTCTTGGATCGGCGGGTTTTTCGTCTGCCAGTTCAAATGCAAATGCATCACCTACTTCTTCTGCTGATAAATATGTCAAACCAAAGTTATAGTGTAACCATTTTCCAATTAGTGAAGTTTTGTCCTGATATTCTTTTGCCAATCCAACTTCCTGTATTTTCCGATACCTATATTTCAAAAATAATAAAAATATAAATAATTATTATTGCTGTACTATAATTTTTCTCTTACCATGATTGTGCTAGGTGAAATCTGCATCCTATAATTTTGACGTCCGGAAATATTTCTGCGATACTCGAATGGATAGCTTGTTCAAAGTCAACTACTATGGTTTGAGGTTGTAAACAGAAACCAAGTTGCGTGCATTTTAAAATCAATGTTTGAAATAATTGTTTATATGTGGATTTCTGCTTGTTTTTTAATAAGCAAAACGCCACTGGAACGTATGTGTCATTCTGGTACATATAAATCGTATAGAGCTGCAGAAAGTACTTTGGACAATACTCAAATGTACCATCCATGTAAAAAACTTCTTGTTGACACATAAATTCCAAGTTACTTGTGCACGAAAATATAATAATTTCTGCATTATGATCGTTGGCCAACAAAAATTTCTCGCCCTTTGCGGTATGAATATCTAACGAATTTAAACATTCCTGAATGACTTTGGAATTCTTGGGTAACTTTGGAAATTGTTTGCGCCTTTGCTTTCCCATATTATTTCTAATGTAAGTCATATCTTTATTAGTGAGACTTTCCAACATATGTCCATGAAGAGATACTTCACGGTGTATAATTTTAGACGGTCTTTCATGTGTCGATTCTTCTGCTTTTCTCTTCACTTGATTGTTCACTTTTTGTCGGTTTAATACTTTTTCTGTCACTGGTTCATGTTCATGTTCACCAATTTTTTTAGAAAATGCTAAACTTGAGTCATCACCAAGAGTGTACACTTTTGCTCTGCACGACTTTTTAATGCAACACCAACTTGTCTCTGCTGTTGTTTTCAATACACGATATTTATAAAATCTATAGTTTTCAAATAATATTAAAGGTTTTCCTTTTTCACTCTTCTAAGGTCATCTTGTTTACAGTAAAATCAACACTTTATGCAACCGAAGTAAACACAGGGCGACTTAGGAATAACTGAGACCTTTCTTAATTCTTATAATTATTTATAGGAAACATTTTTCAAGGGGGTGGTAACTTACGTTAAATGATTGCTATTGGTTATCCTTATCGGAACTACTGCCAGTAGATTAACGTGAGTAATTTTTGGGTGTTATCATTAATGACCTACTACACAGGTATGCTGATAATGCATTTTTGGGTCAGACGGGAATTGAAGTGAGGGATTAAGTACCTCAACAGTCCCGTGACGGGAATGGAAGTGTAGGATTATTTTTTTAATTGCTCTTGACGGGAATTGAAATGCGCTCCTATGGACACTCAATAGCGCAAGACCAGAGCCGCTCTTGACCAGTTGAATTCCGCAAATAACTTTTTAGGCGTCTGAGCGTTGAAAATGATCTCTCTGCTGTAGCTGTTGATACAGATAATGTGGCAAGAATTTTTAAAAGAATGTAAATATTTGGAAAGATGGATTGATTGCATTGTGATAATGCTTCGACGGCATTGTTCGGGCTATCAACTTCAGGCTGCTGTATCCACTTTTGTTTCCATAGTTGTAACTCTGCAGGTAACGTATCGAGGTCCAAAAATTGATTGTATAAAGAAAAATTGTTTACCTCAACCGTGTCTTTTGCACATATTTGGTGACTCGCGAATCTTTGAGTCAGTTGTTCAATGAAATCTTCGAAAAGAGGGATTGCAACTGCTACGCGAAAATATTGCTCTGGAGAGGCTGCAATAATATTGGTACAATTTTTTTGATGAGCTGCTATTCTGGGAATTTGTATATCCACTTGATCGTCCACAGACTTCAAAAGTGTTTCGGCTTTTTTAAAAATATTGCCAAAAACCTCATCTATATTCATTCTCATATTTTTCACTTGATTAATGACAGTATCCACGTGCTCAACAGCTGCGGCAAGATCACTGTTAACAGCCTGAAGCATTTTGCATAAAGGTAATGTAAAAGCAAATAAAGTAGATGCAGTCACCATACTGAGAATAAATTCACTGGTCAAAATGGTTCTGTGTAATTGTGAAGCTTTTGAGGAAGTCTCAATATCTTTAACTAATTCAAGTTCTTCTAGTGTTGCAACAATTGATTTGAAAATTTCACAGAATCTAATTAGCCCGTCGTGATTTTCAACCCAGCATGTTTCACACATAGCTGTTAGCTTTGTCCATTTAGTATTTGGCAGATGTTCTTTAAGTTTATTTTTCAGTATTTCAGTTCGCATAGCTGAGATTTTTATGAAATTTCCTACAGATTTTATGGTTCCAATGCAATTTCTAACACTCTGAACATTACAAGAATGGGCAAGAGCTAAGTTCAAAGAATGGGCACTACGGTGCACATATAAAGCTGCTGGATACTTCTCCCGTATTAACGCCTGTACACCTTTAAAGTTACCCCTGTCCCACTAAATATGTACAATCTATCCCAAGAACTTGTAGCGCTTTTAACATGACTGTTGCAAAATTTTCACCAGTTGTACTTTGCACTGCCTCGAACTGTAAAAAATCTTCATGCAAATTCACGTCTTCATTATTAATACTTTCACTGCTGCTTATGTACCTCACACAAAGTGACAACTGCTCAGTACGTGCTATGTCTGTTGTTTCATCCACCAAAGTTTAAAACGATTTCGCTTTATTGACTTTACGTTAGTGATGGGAAGTTTCGATACTTTTGCGGACTCGTTCATTCCAATCCCATTCCGCAAGTGGATCGAGTCCATCGGACTCGATCCTCGGATCGACATCGAAATTGAATGTGCATTTCAGACACCCGGGGTCCTCGGTCATTCCGGACCCGGAACGAACAACGCGAGTATCTTTGTTTTGGTGAGTGGTCACGCAGTCGGTAATTCAGTATGTTTATATGTCTCAGCCATCAATTGGGCACATACAAAGCCGCCAAAAGCCATAAATCACTGATAACTGATAAAAAAGCATGCAAATTCGGCCGTATAATGTGTCGCCTGTCGACGTCGAGCCTTTAAAACGAACACCATCATCATTTGCTGTTCCCCATCAACACATTGTATTGTATTCTGTATTGAAATGGATTGAATAACGGAATGCCAAAGGAATGAATGTCCGCGAGGATTGAAGCCTCGCGACCTTTTCTTTCCTCGGAACGATTCCGGACCGAAACTTGGACTCGATCCAAATCGATCCTGCCCCGGATTCGATGCTTTGTATCGAATCCGACCGGATCGACACATCGCTACTTTACGTACAATTTCATCTTGTATTAATTTACCACAGATTTGAATAATATTATTTTGTATTATTGGGCTTACATACATAGCATTTAAAGACTGACTCTGAATATGGTCAATTAAATTTTTGTCTCCACATGACATGCGCATTCGTAATAACGCTCTGAAATTTCCATCATTATACACAGGTTCTGGTTGTGCTAAGGTCAATTGCCCAGAATCGAAAGTTCCGCGTAGTGCTAATTCTTGACGACCACATAATATAATAGTTTGAATGATCGGTGTCAGCTTTCGTCTATTTTCAGTGATTTGATTAGCACGACTTGAATCGAGTTTCGTCATAATATCGGGAATAGATCTCTTAAAAGTTCCAATGAAATTGTCCGCGCAAATGGAGTTGCATTTGTGATACTGCGTGTTAGTGTGTTTGACAAATATCTCAATAGCATCTTTCCAATTGTTGAATGGTTTTGTAACTAATGCGTTTAGTTTTTGATGACTACCTTTTCCGCCAAATTCGTGCGCAAACACTGCACAATATTTACACACCGCACCTTGATCGCCCTTAGCTGTATAACTTACCCAAGGAAAACGTTTCAACCAAGTCAATTGAAATTTTAGATGTCTCTTCTTTGAAACAGGAAATTTATACTGTTCGTCTGGAACCCATGCAGATGTCAACATTTTAAATGTAATATCATCACTCACTTTTTGATCAAAACAACATCCGATGTCTAAATTATAAATGTCAGTTTCCATTGTTTCCTTTTTTCTTTCTTCAGAATCAGACTGTAGCAGGACTGAATCTGAATCACATTCAGAATTGGCAGTATTGGTATGACTGCAACTTGCAGCTTGTTCGTCATCTTCAGGTTGAATTTTACTTTTCTTAATAAAAAATTCATTTAATGTACGTTGCAGGTGCAACTTCCGTTTAGCCATTACAATACAATATCTGAAATGTAGAAACAATAAATACAGTACAGTGACCTGAATATAATTTATTACCTGTGACTATTATTCTTATGTTAAAATAATCGCACTTCTGATTACTGGGCCACACTCGTACAGCTACCGGCTTTTCACACGCGTCGTCGGTTTTAAACTAATTGGTAGCACCCCATCAATCAATTTCTCCGTTTGCCGAAACTCGATGCCCTACAAACCCCTGCCGACCGGATGCTGGGATGACAGATACATGCGTTAAATACTGACCGTACGGCATTTGCCGGACAACTGATACACATTTTATTTTATGCAGTGCTGCATTTGCCGTGCAGTATTAATTTTGCTGCGCCGTATTGAATGGAATTAAGCTAACATTCCACCAAATCCGGCGCCGTACGACGGATCAACGTAACGTCTTAATACGGCGCCGTATGCATTGTGACTTCTGTGTTTACTTATGTACTTAATTCCACTCAATACGGCGCAGCAAAATTAATACTGTACGGCAAATGCAGCACTGCATAAAATAAAATTTGTATCAGTTGTCCGGCAAATGCCGTATGGTCAGCAGCTTCAAAATGCAAATATTTCTTTAAAAGGCAGTATTATAGTACAAGTAGCCAGCCTATAATTCATATTTCTTTAGCTAAACACTCTTTCAATCTGTTCTGTAATTTAAAAATGTTTTTATTGATGCGGAAATAGACATTGAAAATATTTTTCACGATATAACTTCAGTTCTTGATAAAGTGGGTGCTTCCAATATTTTGCACGCCATTTTCTTGTTCTTTTTAGTAGCAATAAAAATAAAGTTCCTTTAGCAACTTTCGATAATGACACCTCTATAAAAAGAATGAAGTATGCATTGAATATTTTAATAACTGCAGTAATGCAATATTTGCCGCATGCAGTGGAATGACAAAATGCGGTATTCTACCGTACGTCATAAAACGTATCACCGTATAAGGCGATGCAGTGTACGGCGCTGTGCTTGGTGGAATGTTAGCTTTAATTACCTAAGTAATCATAGAAGTCACAATGCATACGGCGCCGTATTAAGGCGTTTCGTTGATCCGTCGTAAGGCGCGGCGCCGGACTTGGCGGAATGTTAGCTTAATACGAGCCTGCGTGAATGATCAATTCACACAGGGACGTAAGGAGCAATATTATCTATGTTTGTCTTATTTATGTCGTGCTGAAGTCATGGGCGATGCGAGACGCAGACTTACAGGCTAAGGCAGTGGTGCCGGATTAGGAAATTTAAGAAGTTCAAGTTCAACGAAGTAAACGCATATCCAATTTTATACTTTCGGAGGGGGGGGGGGTCAACCCTCAAAACCCCCCCTCAGATAGGCCTTGAATTGACCCCATCATGTAAAATAAACATTTATTTCATAAAAAGGAACTATAAGTTACAGTAAATAAAATAATAGATAAATACAAAATATGTAACATAGGCTAACTATGATGAACCAAAAACAATGCATATTAATTAGTAGGTATTATTTTTCACATACATCAACTGATCCCGGAAAAATATATTTGAGACGTTCGCTACTTTGCTGTATTTCAGGTTGAGGTGCAATAGACACATCAAAAATATCATGGTCATCGATTTTAAAAACTTTTTTTGCAGTATCAATAGATTTGAGGCCAATCATCTTGTATTCGCCATCACGTACTTTTTCTTGCACAATAGCTGTTTAATCTTGTCTTTAACAGATTAACCAGATATAAATTTATAATTATTCATTTAAATTTTACGAAACATTCTAAAAGTTAAAAGCCACCAAAAACGCAATATTGCATTATGCAAGCGCGGCGACCTACACACAGTCAAGTTTAAACACCTCGCAGTCGCCGCTCAGCATTTTTACACGGCTTCGCGTACACAATTACGCAAGGCCGTGACAAGGTTTAAATGCCTACAATCGCAGCTCAGCATAAAAGACGCTCGAGTTCATGGAGTCCATATCATATCACGGAAGCAAAACCGCTGAGTATTGTTTTGCAAGACTAGTAAATTAACCTACTGAATATAATACATTGCACCTGTTATTAGAAATGAACTTTGTATATTACTATGATCTAAGCAAATTTGTTTGTATATATAGAACAATTATTTTTGTAATAAACCAGTCTGCATTTACTTGTTAGATTCACTTACTGCGTCGCTGTGGGTCCAAGCCTATAAATAATTAAGGGATGTGAGGCTGCATCTCACACAGTGACGAATTATCATCCCGTTAAGTGGCATGACTAAGCTGTCTTAAAGCGGAAACTGCTGTCTCAGTTCTGCGCTTAACATAAGGGATGGAACCAGCAAAATAACGTAACGGACGCCTGATTTCTACAGCCTCCAGGCGAATCTGTTCAATAGCCACATATCTGTATATCACTGACTTTCGTTTTCCGGCTTTAAACTTTACCACTGTAAATGTACCTGCCTTCAAATTTTGTGGTTCCACTTGCTGATATTCTATTTCTTCTTCAGTAGAGTGATCTTCATTGCTAGCATCATTAGAAGATTCGTCTTGTAAAGTAACATCTTCATTGGGCTCACTTTCGTCGCTGCTTTCGTTGTTGGTTATGCTTCGCCCTGGTAGAACATTTATACGCTTTTTCTTTCTGGGAGGTCCTCGGTTTGGTATATTAGCACGATACCGGTTTTCCTTCAAAAAATTAACAAGACTTTGGTTTAATCTTTAAAATTTTCGTCTTTCCCATCAGGTAGCTTCTTCAAAACTTTGTCGCGGTCTAAGAGATATATTCCGGTTGCTCGAAAGCCATTTATTAAATCCTTTGCTATGGAACCGTTGTCGCCATTCATCTGATTTAATGCCGTTTAAAGAAGGTTTGGAAAATCTTCCTTTTTAACGGATGATACGTTCTTATTATTTAATTTATATTTTAAAAGAACTTGTCTCCACGCAATTCTCAGTGGCCTGAAGAATGTCACATCCAACGGTTGCGTAAGATGTGTTGAATTTCGTGGTAAGAAAAGAAAAGTAATGCCATTTTGCTGGCACAAATCTATTAGTTCGTCGGTTAGATGGGTAGCCAGATTATCACCAATTATCACCTTTCTTCCTGGCAAGGTCACGGCATGCGGTAAGAAACATAGATTAAATCAATCTGTAAAGGTAACAGCATCTATCCAACCACTTTTAGTTCGATTGTACCGCGAACCAGCAGCACAGCATCGACTTGCACAGCAAGGGCTGTCTTTCGGACCATTTTCGGTCCAGCGATCCCATATATGATCGGATTTATAAATAATATAAGAGGGTAAGAGCACACCTGACGCAGAACCACAAAACATCACCGTGGTAGCTGATTTACTAAAATTTATTATGTTTTCGGGATATTTCATTTCCCTCCTACACAAAATCTGTCGTTTGCCAGGATCGTCTGCTAGATTCGTCTCATCGTAGTTAAACAGATTTGTTATCGGTATGTCTCGAATTGATTCTTCTAAATTTGAAAAATATTCAGTTAATGTTTGCACAGTAACTTCAGCACGTGCTTTTTTAATGTTAGCAGCTATGCGTTTTGTTATATCATTATTATGCCTTTTCAGGAGTGATTCAACCCAATCGGGACCTGGAACTTTGTTTTTGAATTTTGCCACTGGTCTTCCACGTCGGTCGAGAAAACTTTGTGTGATCATTCTCAAATCTTGCATAGTTATGTGCATACCCCAATTACCACAAACAACAGCCGCCTGATTAATCATTTTCTCCTCGTTAGTAAATATAGTTTGACCTCCACTTGTTTTTACATGCAATCCTTTGTATTTATTATATAAAGTTCCGTATGGTATTCCATATTCTTTTGCTGCTTTATTTAAAGCCCATGAATGATCTACTGCTTTTTCCAAGGCTTTTTCGATTGTTTCCTCGTTGCAGTCCTTATAATTTCTTGTTCCTAATTTTTTTTTGTATGTTCTCACCATGATTGCTGTTAAGGGAAGCAATACAGCAAAATTTCTGCAAAATAAAATTACGTTTTAGGCTCTAAAATAATTTATCAATTTGGCCCCAAAAATTTATCAACACGACTGTGGAAGGGAGATGGAGATTCTTCACTGAATTTGCAATGCAGTTGAGGTTAGTTTAAATATCAAGTACTTACCTCCAAATAACAGATATTACTTAGCTCACTACACAAACATTATATTCCTGTAATTTTATAGAGGTAAAAAACGACTCAAAATCGAGTTTATTTTAAATAATTTTTTAGAATACTAAAACACACTTGTCACGCACTGCTTTCGCCGGTCAACGCGGCCGGAAACTCGGTGTAATCGACCATGACTACGCCGATGTCTGCAGATAACTTTACCGTGAAATTTAAACTAAAATATAAAAATTTTAGTAACTAAATTAATTTCGCCCAGTTTGACGGTACCAGCAAATAATCCGAATCATCTAAAAACGAGTTTTGAATGCAAATATGTAGAATCCGTATGGAACTTAAAAACTAAACATCTGCATCAGAAAAAAAAATCGAATTCTGAATCCGCATATTAAATACGAAAGACGGATCGCCATAAGAATGCGAAAACCGGTTCTCCACGCACAATTTGTATCTACATAAAATTCTCATTTGCAGAAAATCCGGTATCACACAAAATCCGGATCTACATAAAATCCGAATTTACAGAAAATCCAGATAAATCCGAATATCGGATTTTTAACTTCTACCATATCCGGATATCCGCCTATAAAAAATCCGGATATCCGAAAATCCGAATCCGCTTCCCAGCCTTAGAAGTTAGTAAGTACTCAAATTCAATCAAATTAAAAGTTTCAAAACGATTTTCGTCTTTGAATGGATGTTGGTTACAATAATTTACTGTACTAATCCAATTCTTAAGTACCAAATGAAGCATGCATAAACACTGGTTGCATACGAAAATTAAAAAGTATAGCCAGAAGTTTTATTATTTATTTATTTCCACAACTGTGACACTGGTACATTTCATATTAATGGTAATAGACGGTTCATTTCATCAATCCCTTTCGCACTGATTTTTGTCTCGAAGATATATGTACACGGTCAATAGCTTCTGTGCCTTGTCAACTCCCAGCCTATTGTGCAATTTTGACCAAACAATTCCAAATGTTGAAAATAAGATGCTGAACTTGCCGGACAAGTGTGTAACGAGGAGAAAAACCCGTCGGGCTATCTTCCACCACTTCGTCGGCAAGATTTTTGCGACAATATTTTCATGAAACATTGTGGATGGAAAGACGTCCATCTCCTTGATTCTGAACGCCATCACGCCAGGCAGGTACTTGGGGTACTGATCCCGGACCCAATTTTCTGCTGCATTCTCTTGGTCGGATGTCACGCAGCGACCTGTGTACCGAGGATCCATCATGTTTTCTAAGAAGTGGAAAGGTTCCATGGCATGTTCAAATCGTGCCCTTATAGGTGACCTGTATGGCTCGAGCTCATGCTATCGAGAAGGTCGAGCTATACTTCAACTGCATCAGAAATGGTTGTGTCGTCAGCCTGCAATTTGTCCAATGCCACGGACACTTGCTTCAGTTGCTTATGAAGATGTATTGCTTGCGTTTGAAGCCCAACATTGTCCAGCACCCGGGCAACATCTTCATCGAACTTCACTTGTGGATGAGGGGTAGCGTCAACATACATGCGAATCTCAACGTACTTGTGGTTTGTTTGAATGTGTTGAGGCAATCTCCCTGTGAGTTCCAGCGAGTATCGTTGGGCAGCTGTGGCATCAGGCCCCCCTTCTTCAACCAGGCATGAGGTTGGTGATGGTTACGGAAGTACTTGTGGACGACTACAATTTGCTTTACAACCGATGCAGGAGACACCTCTTTCTCTATAACAAATTAACATAATGTTCATTGCAGCCATATGTCAAGAGTTTAGGGTATTTGTGTGGTTGTGATTGCTTGAGAATCTCTTTCATCCTCTTCATCTTGTTCTCGTTGTCTGTGCAGAGGGCAAATACATGCAATGGACAATCCAGATATAAAAATGTAATTAACAATTTGAATTGAAAATTTATGTTTCGACATGCCTCTCAGCTCAGATCAAAACTGGAGTTATGAAAACCGAATACACCTAGATAGATACGCATTTTAAGTTTATTAAAATGCTTTTACGATCGAAACCACTAATGCAAAGTGATACAAGCATGCCGATGAAATGAGTCAAGGAGGGTTCACACGGAGAATTCTAATCACAGGTTTGGTCCGTTTGGTACCTACGATCCGATCTGCCGATTGAATCGCGGAGTTTACAGCTGTTCTCTATACTCCGCGATTGGTCTCGATTCAATCTTCTCACAGGTCACCCACGCAATTTTAATGATCAGATCATATCAGATCGTAGGTACTAATCCTGTGATAAATAACAGTCGTCCTTCTCAACCTTCCTTAATAGTTTTAGTTTTTCATTTACGATTAAAGTGTTTACAATACATTTGAGTTTATGGTTGGTTTTTCCGACTTATAAGTTTGCGTTATGATATAGTAAATAAAACACAATTAATAGGATGTTTTACAAACAGAAGCTATTTTACGATCTAGTACTTCCTTTTGAGCGTTTGTTGTTTTAACTGTAAACTCGTTCATAGTAGTTTGCTTCTTTCTCTTTCTACGGCTATCACCTTCACTTGTAGACTGTCCGATTGACGATACCGACACTGAGCGAGATGAACCAGCGACGGAGTAAACTACGGATGAGCTTCTCGATGCAATTTCTTGAATAAGTACTTCATCTGAATCGGTTTCAAGACAGTTGCTGTGACGTGATGCTTTGCGAGCCTATGCAGTACACTTTTGCAAATGCGCTCTTATTTGTTCAAACTTTACATTAATACTTATATTACAATATTTACACTCAACTTTGTTAATATCTAATTTAATACAGTGAAGTTTGTGGTCCGAATGGAAGACTCGAAGGCCTCACAAGATTTATTTGATAGGTTTCAACGAAGATTCAATAAATAACTTTAAAACACTTTCACTTGTGTTTTATTTAAGTTTAAGTTACAAGTTTGAATTAAATGAATGAAGGTACTGTAAGTTTCAATAAAATTACAAATAAAATAGGGAGTGTTACTGACAGCATAACCTCCTCACAAGACTGATCAGGAATGACTTGTGTAATTATCAGTTTTGTCACTTTATATACCCTTCTACAATCAGTTTGTGGTAGTGGTATTTCTGGAACAGCGCCTTTGGAAAAACAAGGAGTGACAAACACATGATTCCCACACAGGCCAGATAAGCATATGTGAATAACATCCTAAGCGGATGTGCGTGGTTTGATAACCCGTTTGGTGATATCAAAAAGTCCAACACACGCACGTGTATGTTGCATCATCCAAGGAGTGGCGTAACAACGCCAACATGTCCAATAAAGTTAGTTATTTATGAGACAAAAATATAAAGGTTAAGGTAACTTAAAAATAGGAATATCAGGTATTGACTAATATTAGATTACATAATACAAGCATTGATTAACATATATTAATAATAAGGGTGATGCAATAATAATAAGGGTACGGATATAACACCTCCCCACGAAAACGGAAGTTCAGCGGGATTCTGTCCAGATGAACTGTAGCTCAAAAGGTCCTTGGATGTAGTCTACGTGTCGTCTTGGGTTGTTCTTCTGATTGGAAGTTTTCTGCTTCCAGGATGGGTTGTCTAGTATCCATCTCGATATGGATTGAATGACGCTTGGATGGTTTCTTTACACATGTTGACAAAAAGTTATTTATTTTAATACATTTTGGAAAGTCATCATCACCACACTTTCTCTTTGGCCAACACCTTCTGCAATAGCAACAAAATGTTAGTAAAACAACTATAGTTAACACTAAGTATGAAAGCCATGAGATATGTCTTTGTACGAAAGGTTTCTTCATATTGTGCAAAGTGTCTTTAATTTCGTTAAGATGTTCTGTAGCATCCTTTAGATTATCTAACGATAAATGATTTAATTTCAGTGGTTCTATCTTTCCTAGATGTTCCGCAAAATGTTCATTACAACAATCAAAATTTAACTGAGGTAAAGTAATAACTTGATCTAAAGTAGAATTGTCTATTGTTTCAGGTAATAATTGAAATACTCCAACGTAGAGTTCACATCTCTTTTCCATTGTTACGATACCACTCACTTGCTTTTGCGAATATTGAGTTGGTTTGTTTGGACACTTTTCAATAATGTTAACTTCTTTTGGTACGAATAATAATCATTTTCCTGGTTTTAATCTTTGTAGTTTTAGTTCCATTGTCTTCAATAAATGAGGTTGGCAATTGCCATAACTTCCGGTATGGAGTAACTGTTGAATTTCACACTGCGTAATATTAGTAATTGTCTGTAAATTTGGAGATGAACACATCAATAGTTTTTTCTTGATTATGACACAATTTATAGGGTAGAACATATGTGTATTATCATCTGACACAGCCATGATATTAGATGCAGGAATTATAGCAGAGAAAATATCAGGTTCAGAAGTAGGAGTTGGTAAGGAATAAAAATGATAGATAGTAAATGGTTTTGGATCTATCAATGGTATGTTTAATACAAATAGGATTTTATTTTGAACTTGGAAAGCTGATATTCTAATTAATGAAGTATATGCTGGTAAGTTTTGTTTAGTAGGTACTACTGGTAATAAGGCTTTCGTAGAGTGAGCTGCAATTCTTGTCAATTCTTCCAATAGTTTTTCTGGATTAATAATGCTAGGATCTAATGTTTTAGTTTTGGCAAATACTATCGCTGTTTGTATTCTTGTGATTAACCTTTGTAGGATGTCTACCGATTGGATAATATCTTCGAGTATGCCGTATATTTGTACATGAGCATTTGTTTGTTCTTCTTCTCCTTGGGTAACGACTACTTCATAAATAGCTCTTAAAGTGTTTGTTAACCGGTCCTCATTTACATCAAGTTGACGTAGTGTCTTATTGAAAGTTTCGACTGTTGACGTCACGACAGAAATTTGTTGCTCTAATAAATTATGTAGTTCCTGTTCATCATTTTGTAGGTTGTTTATAGCTTCCGAAAAATACAGTCCGTCAGATGCATCTAGGTTTCCCGTGATCCATTTGAAGAATGTTCCTAATCCATCAATGGCTCCACGTTTCCTTCTTGTTTCTTGATAGGGCGTTAAAGTTATTTTATCCAAATCTTGCTTAGCTTCTTGAATTTTCTTGTAACATAAAGCAACTTCGGTTTGTTGATAGGATGACCCAAAATATTTGCTAGAGGCATTTTTAGATCTGTTGTCTTTTAATCCCAAACTTCTATTTAAATGATTTAATACAATTTCATTGTGTTTCAATTGATTTCTATAAATTCCACATCGTAATGGATTAATACTTTCCATGTGGTAGTTTGTCTTAAGACAACTGCTTCCTTTTCAATGTACAATCCTGGATTGTTTTGTAAGGACCAAAAGGTATATCCATCAGATGCATGAAATGAAGTTAAGGCAACTAGCCTGTAACAATAGCGGGTTTTAAACGATTATAATGTACTTTAATTTGGTTTTGTGCAAGTTGAATCAAACAAGTATTATTGGGTAAAATTTCTAAAATCTGAAATGGTCCTGTAAACCTTGGTTCCGTTTTTGATTTAATTTTATCATTTAACAGGTAAACATATTGGTCTTTTGTAAATTCTCTTGGTTTGGATAAACCATCAAAACGTTCTTTTGAAACTTCTTTATTTTTATTTAAATTATTTTCAACTTTTCCGTAAAGAAAATCTATTTGTTTTTTAACTGCAAAGTGTATTCATTATACATTTTTGACTGATATTCATAATTATCAGTTGTATTTAGACTAGTGAATCCAAATATTAATTCAAATGGTGTATAACCAGATGATTTAGAAGTGGAAGTATTAAAATTATTTATAGCTACAAGTAAAGCGATATGTATATCATCAGAAGGGAATTGCTTTTTATGGATTCGTAAAGTATCTGCTATGGTTGCATGAAATCTTTCAACTGTACCATTTGATCTAGGATGGTTAGAGAACTTTTCGTAAATTGGATTTTGTAAAGTTTACAAAGGTCATTTATTAAATTATTGTCAAATTCTGTACCAAGATCAGAGTGTATATGCTTGGTATTCCATAGTGTCTAAAGTAAACTAGTAAATGATGATGGATTTCTTTTGCTGTTAAAATTTCCAAAGGGTAAGCTTGTGAAAATTTAGAAAATTCATCAATTATAGTTAATATCTTTACTTTGTTAAATTTGAATGTGTCTATATTAATTCTTTGGAAAGGTTTTGAGTACGTTTCAGTTATTACTAGAGGTGTTTCTAAACTTTGCCTATTAGGTTTCATGGATTGGCATAATTTACATAAATTTATTAATGCTGCGATGTGTACACGCATGTTAGGCCAACAATACATTTTTCTAATTCTATTATACGTTTCATTAATTCCTTTATGATAATTTGTTTTTGTTTCATGGTAATTTTTTATTACTTCGTTTATGTCCTCTTTATTATCTTCTAATATGTATCGTATTTCATTTTTACAAAGAGTGAAATGTGGATAATCTTCGAATAATTTTTCCAATAGAATGGAAGTTTGTTAAGTTCTTTTTCTTCCTGAACGTAATAATGCGGGTTGATGAATTTTTTCCTTATTGTTATAAAGTAATTTAGTTAATTCTCTTAAATTTGATATGTCATCTAAAACACAAATTATGTAATCAATTCCATTATGATTCCTCTCTAACAAATAGTTTGAAGTTGTTAATAAATTTATTTCTAAATGGTTTAGTAATTGGTTTTGTTTATCCACTTTAAATTTTCTATTTTGACTTACTAATAATAGTATACTTTTGTGGGGTTTAAAATCAATATGGTCAGGAATGGTGGGAATTTTGACGATATCATAAGTAGAAGTTTTCAAAACAATTTCATATAATTCTTCCTCAGGACTCAAAGTTTCCCTAGCTTTACTACGTGTAATAGCATTGCAGTTTGGTAATTTTCCTATTGATTCAAGATCAGTTGCTCTTGATAACGCGTCAGCATTAGTATTGAATTTCCCTTTTTTGTACAGGGTGACCACGGGAAGTATTTACATTTTAAAATAAGCAAAACTGTGTTAGTTTTCAAAACAAATTTATTTACGTTACTAACATGTTTGTTAGGATATGCCATTTAACTTAAGTAGCAAAAATCAGGTCATAATGTTGCCCGTGGTTCGAAAACTTCTAACCTATTTCATAATCGTTGGTCGGGTCGGTACGGCTCCATGCCGGTCAACGTTGAAACGAATGCGAAAATCACGCTGAGCCGCTACCACTGAATCATTGTTTCTTACATACGACTCGTAGGTAAACACGCGATTTTCAACTGTCCACGGCTCCATTGCGACTGAGATACGTATATGGGCATGCCTTGAGAGCTGAATGACCGCCCTACCATCACCTGATCACTCGCCTGGGCTGAGTACAGTCCCATCAAAAATGTTAAGTGGTCACAAATGGCATATCCTAACAAACATGTTAGTAACGTAAATAAATTTGTTTTTGAAAAACTAACACAGGTTTTGCTTATTTTAAAATGTAAATACTTCCCGTGGTCACCCTGTATTTAATTTCAAAATCGTATTCCATCAATTTTAATCGCCATCTCATTAATCTAGAATTATCTCCTTTTACAGAAAACAAATACGTTAGCGGTTTATGGTCAGTATAAATATAAAATTTTCTACCAAATAAATAAGGTCGAAAATGTTTACAAGCCCAAACAATAGCTAGTAGTTCTTTTTCTATTGTTGAATAATTGTTTTCTGACTTGTTTAAGGTCCTTGAAGCAAAAGCTATTGGCAAATCTTCCCCAATTTGGCCTTGTGAAAGTATAGCTCCTAATGCTACATTTGAAGCATCCGTGGTTAATATAAATGGTTTCTCAAAATCAGGATATTGCAAAATTGGTGCGGATGTTATGATCTCTTTTAATTTATTAAACGCTTCATCGCATTCAATTGTGAATGTCCATTTCTTATTCTTTTGTAATAAATTGGTTAACGGTTTTGCTATATGTGCAAAGTTAGGTATGAATCTTTGATAATAACCTACTAAGCCTAAAAATGATTTTATATCGCGCGGTGTTTTAGGTTATGGAAAATTTCTTACTGCAATGGTTTTTTCTTTGTTAGGCAAAACTCTTTCTTTAGAAATTACGTGTCCTAGATAACCTACTTCTTTTCGTAAAAATTCGCATTTATCCGGCAGTAATTTTAAATTGGTATTTTTAAGTCTTTCAAAAATAATTTTCAATCGCTGAATGTGTTCTTCTAAGCTAGTTGAAAAAATTATGATGTCATCTAAATAAACCAGACATTTTTCGTTCTGGATACCTCGTAATATATTGTCCATCACTCTTTGAAATGTTGATGAGCATGTTTTAAGCCAAATGGCATTCTATTAAATTCATAATGTCTTAACTCGACACTGAATGCTGTCTTGGGAATATCCTCTGGGTCCATTTCAATTTGGTGAAAACCATTTGCTAAATCTAACGTGAAATAGTTAGAATTTCCTAATTTATCCAAAAGATCATTTGTGTTTGGTAAATTGTCATCTACTGTAACCTCGTTCAATTTTCTGTAATCAATTACCACTCGCCACTTTTGTTTTCCACTCGAATCTACTTTCTTTGGAACTACCCATACTGGGGAACTCCAAGAGGAATACGAGTGTTGGATAATTCCTTGGTCTAACATGGAACTGATTTGTTTTTGAACTTCCTGTTGATGAATGTAAGGATATCTATATGATTTAGTAAAAATTGGTTTTTGATTAGTTATATTAATTTTATGTTTAATTTGATTGGTAAAGGATAACGTATCTGATGGCAAATAAAATATTTCGTGGTATTGTTTACACAAATCTAGTATTTCATTCTTTTCTTCAGGGTTCATGTGTTCGGTGCGTATTAAATTTTGTACTCCTTTTAAATGACTAGTTGTGTTTCCTGAATAGTTATACATTGCATTAACGTCACTGGATTCAAACCCTTTTTCATTTCTTTGCGTATCTGATAGTTCATTTACTTCTAGAATTTTTGGATAATGATTTTTTTCACAGATTAATTGTGCAATTCTGTCACCTTTATAAATTTGAACTGGTTTATTAGAAAAGTTAAATAACACAACTTTAACATTTCCACGATAATCTTCATCGATTACGCCTGCTCCTACATCGATAAATTTATTGATTGTTAATCCTGATCTAGGGGCAATTCTTCCATAAGAATTTAAGAGTAATTCAATTTTAATGCCAGTGTGTAGTACTTCTTTATTATTTGGAAGGACTATGCAATTTTCAATACTGTATAAATCGAAACCAGCCGCCTTACGAGAACTTTTAGTGGGTGTTATAGATTCTGGATGATTTTTAATGGCCTTTAATACACTTCCGTCATTAAAATATTCTAGAAACATTTCTTCGTTAATATAACACGGTTCTGACTCAAAAGATTCCTGAATATTTAAATACAATGTTTCATTTGTTGGATTTAAAATTGTTGTTTTTGCAATACCATAATCGTCTACCGAAACTAATGCGTTTGGAATTCTTAGTTGATTTTCAAATATTTTCCCTGGAATGATTACTTCCTTTTCAACAGTATTTACTGGAATTTCGATAATTGTCTCTGTGCGAGGCATTATCGTATAGTGAAAATCAAATTCGTTATCATTACTAATTTCAGATTGTTCTTCAGAAATATCAGAAAAATCTGAAAAATCTTCAATTTCTTTAGGAATTATATTGCAATTGCAATTTCGAGTTTTTTCTTTTTGATTTAGTGGTATAGGTTCATTATATAATTTTGACATTTTATATTGACCATAATCAGTATATAAATTATAATCGTCTAGAGAAATTACGGCACCAAGTTTTTCAAGAATATCCATTCCTATTATTCCATCTAAGAAATCGCTAAAAGCTGCTAATGAGAACAAGTGTTTATCGTTTGAAAAATCTGGTAAAATTAATTCAATCGCTTTTTCAAACGTTTGTTGTCCACCTATTGATTTAATTTTTACGGGATGGTCTTTAATTAAATGTTCGTATGATTTTGGAATAGCACTAGGGCGAATGATTGAAATTGCACTACCAGTGTCTATTAAAAATTTTAGTTTCGATTTTGGAAAATACAAATACGGTAAATATCCACGGTCAATTTTGTCTAACGGATAAAGCTCGATGTCCCTGCAATCTCTTCGGACTGAATTGGATTCGTCAAGGGTCCACCTGTCCGTCGGTATCCCTCGGTTGGGAGTTTAAATGATTGACTGGTCTTTGGTTTGTATTTTGAACATTTCTAGGAGAATTTCTAGGTGAATATGAATTTCTGGGTGAAAATGTATTCCTTGGGGAAAATCCTGACATATTACTGGGTCCTGGTCCTCTATCAAAATTTTCATTCCTTCCCGAAAATGACCCTTGATTAACGTTATTATTTGGGTTGAAGGAAGTTGGTGAATTATAAGATGGATTAAATGAATTCTTCTGTTTTAGCGAATAACAGTCTATAAGATGTCCCGTCTTCTTGCAATATTTACAAAATTTTCCATTTGATTTCGGTTTTTGGAATTCGGATTTCTTGGGTTCAAAATGTTGAGGATTATATTGGGTATTAGCTTTAGAAATGTTTTGGTTTAATATTTGCCTCATATATGTGATATTTTCCTCGTCAACAATGTAACCTAACGCTTGTCCTATGCTATCTGGATTTCTGGAACGGATTAACCCTTTCGAGCCGGCGGTTTTTTTCAGTGATTTTCCGCACAGCCTGACGTTTTAGCATTGGCTCACAGACTGACGTCGGATAATTCCGACAGTGAAAACAAAGCGAAAAAAACGAATAATATGCTAATACTTGTATTTTAAATTTTAAAAAATAAAGTTTATAGAAAAGCAAAGTACCATACATTCTTCCAATATATTCCTAATATTAATAATAAGTAGAACAAGTCAAAAATAAACAAATAACAAAAATTATAAATGTAAAGAACACCGAAAAAATACAAAAATCGAACATTAAAATTTTGTAATTGTGTGGTATGTCTCGAAACAAGGAGCAACACATAAGCCTACGTTACAGTCTTTACACATACCGTGTGTCCACAGGAGGACGCACCATAGGGATAACCAAATAGAATAGAAAGATCGGCTAATGCTGTGATCGCCGGCATGCAAAAACGTTGTTTTCTGGCTTCTGACTCGCCAGTTCAATAAACAATATTGTTATAAATGGTACAAGAAAACAGACGGTGGTCACAGCACTGGTTAATATTTATATTCTATTAGCATTATCTTATCTCTATGGTGCGTACTCCTGTGGACACACGGTATATCGAGATTCTTTTCTTTTTTTGGCTCCCATACTGGTGTTAGCACATACAAAACAGCGCCTCATAGCTCTTTTTGATTTTTCCGTGTCAGGTACTAAGGACGGAAAGTGACGCTCTGTCAGCCTTTTGAAGATGGCACCAACACGGCGAGGCACTTTATAGTCAAGCATATGCCTAAAAAAAGAGAATTTACATTTTACATTGCTATCCAAACACATATAAGATATAAACTTGCCTTTCTAAAATCTGACGAACAAGATTCAAGTGAAATACTGCTAGCGGCACTTTCTTCTCGGTTTGTGTCAAGTACAATGCATGGGAATTTAGAATACAAAGGTCCAAGGTATGGAAAAATAGTTTTTTATACCATTTTATGTTCTTTCTCATACAATCTATGCTGCTAACTAACATGTCCGAACGGTCCACAGCCCCCATATTTTCGTTGTAATCCACCACACACAAAGGTTTTTTTACGTTTTCTCCAGTTTTTCGGTCTAGCTTAGGTAAAGTAACTATTTCGTTTTCATGCATTGAAGAGAGCATGGTGACATCTCGACGGTCCTTCCACTTCAATGCTAATAACTTATCACAACTTTTCCAAATTGTCTCCCCTTTATTTAGTTTTGTCCTTAGTTCTGGCATACCTCTTCGATTTTGACGTACTGTTCCACAGGTATTGGTTTTTCTATTATGTAGAAATAACGACAATGAAGGACTAGTATAAAAATTATCAGTGTAGAGGGAATGTCCCTTATCCAGATATGGCGTCAACAATTTGATTACAACTGCACCTGTAACACCCAAAAAGGGGTTGGTCTCTGTATCAATCTCCGTTTCTTTACCAACATAAACAATAAAGTCTAGAATAAACCCTGTATCGCAATCGCATAAAACATACAATTTAATTCCAAAACGATGTCTCTTCGTTTTGATGTATTGTTTAAATACGAGACGTCCTTTGAATAGAACAAGACTTTCGTCGATAACTAGACACTCAAACGGGTACATTGCTGCCTTGAAATTTTCTTTTACTTTTTCCAGCACATTTCTAATTTTAAATAGACGATCATGCTTTGGAGTTTCTTTATTGTTGCAGAAATGCAAATACCTGTATATTAAAGAAAATCTATCTCTTGACATGCATTGTCCAAAAATAGGAGAATTCATCAGAGGATCAGTGGACCAATAGTCATGTAGAGTTAATTTTTTATTTCTTGGCATGAGTAAATTTAGTGCCAAAAATACATAAAATTCTGACTTATCGAGGTGTTTCCAGTTTTTTGCGTTCTCTTCAGCATAACGATTTGTTTCCTGTAGAACTATGTCGACAATTTCGTCCGTAAAAATAATTGAGAAATAGTCTATTTCCGCTGAATTTTCATTGAGGTTCAAATCCGGATTTATTCCACTTTGCTCATCCATAAACGTATGTTTATCGGGTTTGAATTCGTTATTTGTCCACGCTATTTCTGTTTGTCCCGTATTTATCTCCTCGGCGTCTTCGTACACAGTTCTCTCCTCGATGTCTTCGTGCACATTTCTCTCCTCGATGTCTTCGTACACATTTCTCTCACTATCGCTTGGGTTCTCTAGACATTCATCATCGCTTTCAACGCACTCACTTTCACTTGAACATTCAGGTGAATAATCGCTTGCACTATCACTCACAGGTTCTTCATCACTGACATAACTATATTCATCGCCCAGAACTTGCAATATTTCTTTAACCTCTTTAGGATCTAAACCACAAAAGTTGTCACCACTAACGTTTCGTTTAAATCTTTTAGGTCGCGACGCACCTGCTTCCTCTAACGAAGACATCTCGAATACTACTACAACACGTGCAGCGTAAAGTAGCTGCATTTATTACATTCGACTATAGTCGGATATATCCGACGGTGTCGGATTATTCCGACAGTCGTTTCTGAGCCACGCTAAGCGTGACGGAATAACTCGACGGTAGGTTCTCAGCCATGGTTACTTTTAAATGATGTCGGATTTACGCGACAACCGTCTGTTGAGCTGTAAAACCTGAAACGTGTATATCCGACACCCGTCTGTGAACCACAACAAGCCGGACCGGATATATCCGACATTCGGCTCGAAAGGGTTAACGTTCCTAGCGGTTCTTGAAGTCCGGCCAAAAATACTTTTAAGGATTGCCTAGTGTAAGATCCTATTTGTAATGCAACGGTTATTTGGTCACCGCCCATCCTTTCTATACTCTGTGTAATTGATGCTAGTGAATTCAAAACTCTTTGTCTCGCGGAGTTTCTTTATACTTTTGAACTAATTTGATGTAAATGCCTAGCTAAACTCTCGGTATCACGTTGTTCACCGAATTGTGTTAATAACGTACGTCTAATGGTAGGCCAATCTTGCACCTGCCTAGTTGCAATTAAAACTTTGGCTCTGCCTTTAAGATGATTTTTGATATTAATAATGAGTAATTTGTTTCGAAAATCATCAGGTTCATGATCCTCATCTCCCAAATCATAGTACCTTTCCTTTTAAATGTTGCGTAAAATGATCAGCCATTTTAATAAATTATGTTTGGGAAATAGAATATTAGGATCGAAAATATAATAATAATGAGAAAATGATTAAGGATCGAGAAATATTTGGAAATAATCCAGGAAGCAAAAAGAGGAATAAATAACTGTGTCAGATTACTCACACAAAAATGTTCATCATCATCGTTGTAGTTTTGTTTACGACTGGATTATGAATTGAAAACGTGGGAGGTAAAATTTTTTCAGTCATTTAAGATTATGCAGATATGAAAATTAAATTTTTTTTAAACAATATATATTCGGCTTATATAAGCCTTCTTCAGTGTTTTCATCATCTTCGGATTGATAGAACTGCCTCTTCTTCCTAGTTGATCCTTTTCTTAAAGTTGATCCTCTTCTTGGAGTTGGTCCTTGTTGAATACCTTGGATGGTCCCTGTACCCCGATGTTAGGATGATATAGGAATCCTACCGACTGCGCCAGTGAAGTTCGTGGTCCGAAGGGAAGACTCGAAGGCCTCACAAGATTTATTTAATAGGTTTCAACGAAGATTCAATAAATAACTTTAAAACACTTTAACTTGTTTCTTTTATTTACTTTTAAGTTACAAGTTTGAATTAAATGAATGGAGGTACTTTAGGTTTCAATAAAATTACAAATAAAATAGGGAGTGTTACTGACAGCGTAACCTCCTCACAAGACTGATCAGGAATGACTTGTGTAATTATCAGTTTTGTCACTTTATATACCCTTCTACAATCAGTTTGTGGTAGTGGTATTTCTGGAACAACGCCTTTGGAAAAACAAGGAGTGACAAACACATGATTCCCACACAGGCCAGATAAGCATATGTGAATAACATCCTAAGCGGATGTGCGTGGTTTGATAACCCGTTTGGTGATATCAAAAAGTCCAACACACGCACGTGTATGTTGCATCATCCAAGGAGTGGCGTAACAACGCCAACATGTCCAATAAAGTTAGTTATTTATGAGACAAAAATATAAAGGTTAAGGTAACTTAAAAATAGGAATATCAGGTATTGACTAATATTAGATTACATAATACAAGCATTGATTAACATATATTAATAATAAGGGTGATGCAATAATAATAAGGGTACGGATATAACAAGCGCATCAAAACGTCAGTGCTTATGACATTTTATTCATTAGTAAACAAATTTTGATGCACTTTTGTTTATTTTAACAGCGAATTAAAGTTAACGTCAGATTAGTGGCCTTTATAAGACTGGCAGTAAGTCTGTTAAATGGTCACTTGCTAAGAAGGAAATATTATGTTCAGCGAAGAAACCAACAAGTTTGATTTCCGCAGTGGAAACTTGATTTTCTAGCTCTGTTTGTCCTAAATTTTTGGTAAACGTATTAATTTTTGGTTGGTATTGAATTAGTTTTGATTTCTGTGAATGTTTCTTGCTGAACTGATGTTTTTTAACACTGTTAAATCTGGGATCATTTCCTCATTACATACAATACATTTAGCTTTAGTATCGGATGCACCAGGCTTCGTTGGTTTTAACCACGAATATTTTGTCTCCCATTCTTTTCGATAAGTTTGTTTATATTTAATTTGCTTTAATTCACCCCTTATTTTCATTTGTTTAGTCGGCGTAGGACACCGAGGTTTGGATGGTCCCGATTCGGTCATTTTGTATGTTAATATCCACTAAAATAATAGTATATTGTTAGTGGAATAAAAATTTGCACTTTTTATAGTGCAATTTTTGCGTTTGCTAGACGTATTGCAATGTCGCAAATACAAAAATTGCAGGTCAGAAACGACACTTTTTATTAATACATTTCAAATCAAAGTTTCAAACGTCAACCATAATGACAATACAGGATGCCTCACATTAGTGTACCTTTATGATGATAGGATACCCAAAAAAATAAGTTCCCACGTTAAATCCCAATGACCAGAGGCCCATTTCATAAAAATTTACAAGTGACAATTTACAAATATTTTTAGCCAATGAGCTCACAAATTTCGAGTATTGGGTTCATAACACCCTACGTCCTAAGGTGATTCATTACCCTATCTAGCTGTTTTGCGGATGGAGTATACCTATTGTTATAAAGGTGCACTACATTGACTTTTTTTGAAATCAAATAAATTTTATGTTCAAAATTCAGTATGCGTAATGATAGGCACTTACCTACGAAACTCGGCGGCCTTTGTCGATATGGATATTTGGCACAAATATCATAATAACTTAATTAAGAAATAAAAACTGCATAAATTACACAAATGCAACTAAATCTAGTTTGGACGATGAATAGGAGAATTACATACACTGTGAGAACAAATCGTCAAATGACGTAAGAAGCCTTTTCCCCCTTTTATAAGCTTGATTTGCGGGGGATTAACCTAATTTTCAACTCGTAATTTAAAAAACCTTGCGCCTATATTCAGTTAAATTTTTCTAACTTACCATTATCGGGCTTTTGTTTCTCTAGTGGCCAACAGAGGTCCGTAAAGTAGTAATGGTGTAAAAAAGTGTATGATAGACCGGAACAGTGAATATCTGGTTATCTACCCTTTCATCTATATTTTTTTTAAGGTCCATTTTGGTTTATATCGTGAAAAACATGAATTTTGCTTCAATTATAATTTTGTGAGAAATTCCGATCTCAAAAAATTACCGTAGATTACCCTACAATCAGAGGCCCATTACCAATTACCAGATACATTCCAAAATTATCGTAGATTCTGGTAATTACCAGGCGTCTGGCAACACTGATTTCAATTGCTTTTAAGACCTCACTTTTCCTTGAGCATCGAAAACTGCTGCTTGTTTGGAATATCGCCTTCGCAATTTCTATATCTATCTATCTATATTTGATTAAATGTACCATGATGGTACTACAAACGGTTTCGCATACAGTATATTCACAGCATGGCTTACAGTTTATCTCGCATATTCGCATTATACCTCACTAGAGTTAGCGGATAACAACCTAGGAAGAGCGCCCAAACACTCGTGTCCCGAAACAGACCTCATCCACTAACACAGCTCCATCTCACGTCTACTTATATGACAACCGCAATGTACACCTAATTTAACCCTAATGACGCGCAGTGCCTTCCTTCCTCTCAGAACATATTAAAAAAATGAAATACGGTTTTAACTTCCATCTTATCCAGCTCCTAATAACGCAGTGTGTATCAGCCTACAAAATATTGCCCTCTCGAAACAACAACTTAAGAATATACTCTGTAGCGAAATATCAACTAAATTATATAATAAAAAGAATCAGCATAAACTTAAACAACAACTGTACCTTGAATCTCTTATCCTGCACTGACTATGTAAGCGCTCCCTCTGTTCCGTGCCAATTTTTCATTATAATATTTTTCACAACAACCAAAACAGCCACTATTCCGCATAATTTTTTTTTCAATCGGGAAATTGTTGAATATACGTAAGCCAATACTGTCCCATGCACGAACTCCGACGCTAGTTCTCCGGTGTGGAATTTCAACTCTCTGATCCCTTGCTCTTCTCGTATTAGTGTTTCTTAGAATTAATAAATCACACTTCACACACATCCGCACCGAACTTAGGCCGTATAATTACTTCACGGTCAAGACCTCGCATTCGTTAGAGGTTTTACCCTTCTATAATCATTAATTTAAAATGCGGCAGAGATATGAATTGGTTCTGATGTTTTAAATTAAGAATAAATCTGTAAAACTTATCCGGTTTTGGAATTAACAAATAAGGTGTATTTTCTTATTGCCCCAATCTGTAGAAGGTATCATTTGCGGATTGGTATTGTTGAAGTGCCTGTGGCGAAAAATTTTGTGCCACAGGCTGTTTAAGTTGTACAGGCGGGATATGAAATGGTATAGAGTATTCCTTGATACATTGAAGAATGTAGGGATCCCCCGTTTAGTTTTCCCATTGTGCAAAAAAAATTTAAGACAGCCTGCATACTGAGATTCAACATGTACCTTTAATTCCTGGGACGTGGCAGCACTTTCCTCTGGCTTCCTTTCCTGTAGGTTGGATGGTGATCCAGGAAGTTCTGAAGTTTGAATTTTGAATCTTGGAGGCGATCTTGCTTCGAAAAAAGGCTGCTGGCGCTTCTGAGGATCAGCATGGACATTGTTCTTTATTTTCAAGTCTAAACTTGATTTTTTAAGGGACTGCGCATTTTTCAGAGAAATTGTGCTGGCAAAAAGCAGTGAGTCAACTTTGGTTTCACGAGCAACTTTCTGCATATCGGAGTTGAGTTTTGGAAAAATTTAGTGTCTGCGGTATTGCGAGATTAAAAAATGTGCATGGTAAACGAGTTTTCCACAGTCGACCAAGCCAGGGAGTACGGCTTCGCCTGATGAGAGGAACTATTTTGAAGGAGAGAATTTATAGTTTTTCCCAAAGCACTTAGCCCGATATGCGACAAGAATGCATCCTGTTTTTTCTGATTCTCTGTCAATACAGCCTGTAGTCCGGATTAACAGTCGGAGCATTCAGCGACGGGCAATTTTCTGGAACAGGCCATTTGGTTTCAGATCATCCCTCGTAGCAAGATCGACTCCCCGGGGTAACATAGCTTGACCAAGGAGACACGACTTTAAATTGAATATTTAAAATAAAACCGGGTGTTGCTGGAGTACTTGGGTCCACGCCCAATAGATCCGCGCAATTTATTTGATGAGGCGGAACTTCAGATTCCGAATCATTAGTAATAATACGCCGAATCTTCGGTCTGCAGGGTAAGTTGCCCTGCGAGGTTTCAGAGGCGCTGTCAGCTAGAGAAAAGGACAGACGTTATATGTTTGTTTGTTTAGTGGGCCCTGCCGCAGTGTAACTAATCGCCCCCGATTTTTTGGTGAAGTTTCAGCTGCATGAGATGAGGTCAGAGATCACCCCCAATGTTTGCCTGCTCACTCAAGGACAGGGCCAAAAGAGCCCGTATGGGCTACAAGTTTAATAGGTAAAGCCACATACCTAAATTTGTACTGTCGCCTGGATAAATTCCGGAAGGAACAGGTGTAATACTGAAAGACGAGCCAAGTCTTCGGTACTACGTGCAGAGATGAGCTAAGCCTCCGCTACGCACTTTAGCAATGTGCGTTATAAATACAAGTCGAGCCAAGACTGTATTGGGAAACTTCCGGAAGGAACATCTATAATACAGACGAGCCAAGTCTTTAGTACTAAGTGGTTTCGGACGTTTCGCCTCCGCCGTTTCGCCCCCGAACCGTTTCGCCCCCGAAGTTTTACCTCTAGCTTTAGCCAGCTTCAGTTGTTTCCAGTTGCACCACGAGGAGGTAGCTAGTAGGATTTCTGCAACCGTTATTTTTTATTTTATTTTCTTTTAATTTTTGCTTGTGTTTGTTTAAATTTTAGTTTTTTATTTTTTTAAAATTTTTATTTGTTTTTGTTTGTTGGTGTTTGTGTTTTAATTTTAGAGTTTTTTAGTAGATACATATAAAGAAAAAGAAATGTTTTAACATCTATATTCCGACGTGCAACCGGAATAAATTCAAAATTCAAAGTTGTACGCAATCCCACGCAAGTAATCAATAACTTGACGATTTTCAAAATCTTCAACGATTCTTTTCACACGAGCTGATATTGCGACATACTTTTTATTTCTTGGATTTCCTTGATTTCCAGCAATCAGTTGTACTATTTCGTAGTGGTGAATACCTTGCTGCTTCTGCAAACAATCAATAAAACGAAAAATATTTGGAAATTGCGATCCACATGTTTCTTGAAAAGCGCGATGGTGCCACATGTCACACAACGCGCGAAACAAGAACTTTACTGCAATCAAAGTTCAGAGGTAGACTTATCTCTCGATATGGTGATATCAATTGGCCGTCAAGATCTTGCGAATTGACGCCTTTGCATTTTTTCCTCTGGGGTTATGTGAAAAGCAAAGTCTATGCCAATATCTACAGACAATTACAGACCTAAAGGTCGAAATTATACGCGTAATTGGTGACATAGACCCCCGTTTATGTTTAAATGTCGTTGAAGACTTGAAAAAAAGAATGGTTTCATGTCAGACGAGGTGAGGAGATCATTTTTCTGATATTATCTTCCATGTTTAATCGTTACGTATATGCTTTAAGTTGTCATTAAAATATCTTAGATTTTCAAATTATTGACGCGTTTTATTAACGAATGAAAAACCAACCTCAAATTTGGACACCTTTTAAATCTATACACATTTTATTTCGATTGTCGGGCCATGCTTGTTTCATTATGGAAAATACACGTTCTACATTTGCATTGCTTATCGATATTGATTAAATAGGTTGAACTATTTTCAGTAAATTTGGATTATGTGAAGTTTGAAAAAATTTCATCCATTTTTGGTCTAGCTCATAATTTTCATCTAATAAAGGCATGCATTCATTCAATGTATTTACTGCAGCATATAATTAATCGTGATTCACATTATTAAGTTTTAGTGATTTTATAACTTCAAGTAAGTCATTATAAACTAAGGGTTTTTCTAAATTAAAAATTTCATATTTTTGAAAAGGAGGATTTTCGAAATCATACCAATCACGTAAATATTTAATTGCTCGCGTATATACGCACACAACATCTTTTTCGCAATTTTTCCTTTCATTAGGCAGCAACCTTTTTAATCCTTCCGTTTCCTTAAAGCCAAAAAATGAATCAGCTTTTCGCCGATTTAAATCATTGAGCAAGGTGATCATTATTCCGTGAAGCTTTGTACAAACTATATTGTTTTTTTAGACGATTAATATTTGCTTCGAATATGAATTCATAAAATGATGCACCAAGTACAAATAACATTCTTGAATAAAATTGTAATATCCAGAGATAAGTGATTGGTGACCTCATCTTCACTATTTTTAATGAAATCCCATATGACTTTAACAACATTATCTTCTCCCACAGATAAGAAATAAGCTTTAATTGCAGGTCAGCATTTGATAACGCGATCTACACATTTATATAAAGACAGCCATCTTGTTGGACAGTGGCGCAAAATGTGTTGATACTCTACATGAAATTCCTCAAAACACCCTTTTAATGATTCCAGTTTTTTAGCAGATATTGAAAATTTACTGTATATTTTTAGAATTAAATTTTCTCCATTAAACTTCAATAGTTTGCAAGCGCGTCTTGCACAGTTATGGAAAATTTGGAAATGACAATTTCTTTTAACTATATTTTGATGTTTGTCCTTCAAATGTTTAAAAACTGAATTGTTTTTGCCATAATTAATTGGAGCATTATCAGCCGAATAGGCTATCCCGTGTAATAAATTTAAATTTAGTTTATTTTATCCTATTATGTTACTATGATAATAACTCCTTAGCAACTAGTTGCGTTAAGATGTATTTAACAGCACTAGTGTTGTTAAGAAAAATAACATAACGATACTTGATTAGCATTTAATCACATGTTGGCAGTACTGACGTGTATTGTTTGTGACAATGTCAGTCTATGTCAAATTCGATGTTAGTAGGTTAGGTTTTGTTTGTTATTTGACACAGACTGGCGCAAAACTTAACCTGGTAATCTCGAATTTAGCATAACCTGACAGTGCTACCAACAGTATTGAGTGATACAACCATAGCCACACTGCCGTCATAAGCAAGAAGGCGGTATCTACAAAAAAATCGAAATTGAGTTATTGGTATCGTTGGAATCGGTACAAAATTCCAATCATTTTAGGTAAGTAACAAATCGATATCTGCACTGTAACTATAATTTTTAGATGGAAAAAAGGCGGTATCTACAGAAACTTTATTACTTATAAAGAGCAACAAGGCAGCATGTGCAAAATGCAAAAGTGAAAAGCGGTATCTGCGTGTAGAAGCCGCCTTCTTCTTTTGTTTTGTTAGATACCGCCTTTATTGTGTGTTTTCGTGGTCGCAAATGAGCAGATACGGCCAACTGCGTAATCTGTCGAGCGTGAATTGAGAAGTACGTACCGCATTGTTAATACAACATTGTCAAGTAGATGCCGCTTTTTCAATCGGTATTTAGTGTTCGGCCGATTGTTGCAATTTAAAGTCAAAAGGCGGTATCTCATTTTATCACTACAATTTCTTTATTTTCGGTATCAATGGTGAATGCTGTTTCTTTTTATGTAAAACACAAATAAATTCATACTTATAATACAAAAAAATCCACGGTCATGTACCGCATGGTGATGAAATATCAATAAGTTACGCTTCGGCACTTATCTCGAAACGCGTTTTTTGTAGATACCGCCTTCTTGCTTATGACGGCAGCATAGCAGTTATGTGTCTCGTTGTTGTGTCATTAATAACAATTTTTCCTATTTTTTGAAAAAGATTAGTATTTTAGAATAAAATAAACCATGTTACGATATACGTAACGTTATCTGCTTTCTACATTACTCGAGAATTTTAAAGAACTCGCTCCTAACGTCGCTCGTTTATTCAAACTATTCTCTCGTAATGTAAAAAACTTGATAACGTTACTTGCATCGTAAATTACTATTATCTAATGATTTTAGTAATGCATCCGAAATAGAAAACGATGTTTCACAACTTTCTTCATAAAGATCTACCAGTTTCGTGTTTAGGCCGTTTTTGGGATGAAAAAAATAGAGCACAATAGGAAACATTTTCCTATTACCTTTATTATACGCATCAGTAGCCAAAGTAAAAAATAATGCAGTATCATATTGTAAGAATTTTCCTTCTAAATAATTCGTACATAATTTTATAGAATCGGGAAGTAAAAATTTTTTTACTACAGCTTCTGCTTTTGTGCGTGCACAACGTATTAATTTGGCATATTTTGAATCTTCAAAGCATATAGTATTCAACTTCATTGTGCAGTCTAAACTATTATAGCTGTGATGATGGATTATGGAATGGAAAATATTCACCAATTCTATTGCTGCAACTCTTAAATCATTTGGGGATGATTTTTTCACAAAATATGTTTGTATATCAGTGGACTTTTTAAACGCTCTTTCAAATTTGACGTGCTGTTCGCTCAATTTATGTCTCGTTATTGCCTTTTCCCCGCCATGTTTGATGGTGAAGTTTGAATTGCATAATGAGCACGAAACATTATATACGTCAATTTTTCTTAACCATGCTTTATGTGTTGAAAGCCAAGATTCTTGAAACGTACAAAAATACGTTTTACGTTTACGTGATGGCGACGCTGGCGTTGTAGATCTAGAGGGCAGACAGTCCTCATTCTCATCGTCGGTTTCATGCATCGTTCTTAAAATCAAAGGACGTATAAATTAATATTATAGCCCATTTGAATTGAAAAAAATTAACTTACTTTCTTACTTCAGCGTGAAACTGATCGCAATTTGCAACACGCAACACTCCTTTTTAAGCGGGGAACACACTTTAAGGTAGTATAATTACTATAAATATTTATTAACGCTTAAATTCTGTGGAAATTTACATTAAAAAAATTAATTGCAATAATACCTGTAGTATAACAAATACAAATTATATTTCAATTATCAAACAAATCAGTGGTGTCCCTGAAATCCTCGTACCAAGCTGCAGCAGAACAGTTGACAGAAGCGACTTCGTTAGCACTATATGGGTTAGGCAAAGGTGATGATGGCATGCTGTCATGTGGGGAGCCTGTACGAATATTAGTAATGCTAAACAAAGTAGAAGCTTGATAAAAAGAACTTCATCCTGGTCGACTTTCTGTCTCACTCTCTGCTTGCTGTGACAGTTCTTCTTCCATTATTATTTTAGCAACTTTATATTTTACTATTGTCTAATAATATTAAGTTCCGTTGTCAAGAAAAAGCAGCAAACAAATATAATCACCGACTTACACGTTTTGTTACTAAGGTTGTATCACTGACTTACATGATCAGCAGCGGGAAAAGTAATTTATTTCATGTTCGTCAAAGTTTTCATAATATTCTGGGGATTCACCAGGAAATTGATGATGATGAGGATCGTCTGTAGGGTAATTCGGATAGTTTTCGTCCATTTCGGGAGAATAATTTTCAAATTGATACGGGTTCGCTTGTTCGGAATATTCAGTGTCTAGTTGGGTATGATGTAGTTTTTCAGATATAAAATTAAGTGGCTGATTCGATTGCCTGATATAGTTTTGTCTCGAATTCGGGTTAAATGGTCTAGATTGTATGGTAGCGCGAGTAGCTTGTTGTGAAGCTGGTCGCTTTTTAATGGTTGATAGCTCCATTGGTTCAGGCTTGAAGCTATGCTGGAATTTTTTTTTTGAGTATTCGCCCCGATCGTTACTCGGTGTCTTATATTTTTGTGACTTTGCATCAAAATAGTGGAATGGTTTTGATTGAAATTGCATATTTGTATTGTGACTAGGTCTGGGGTTATTAAATTGATTTTGGTTTGAAAAACGGGACTGATAATTGTGTTGATTGTAATTTTGACGAGGGTAATTGGGTTTTGTGTTAAACGTTTCAGGGGTTATTGAAAATATTGATTGACTATTTTGGGGTTTATTTAAATTTTGGAAATATCTTATGTCTAATTCGTCTTTAATGTGTTGTAGAGCTACTTCCAGTGAAGCTGGGGATTTACCTCTTATGAAGCTTCCTAATGGTTCGAGTAGTCCACCCACTAAAATTTTGAGTGCTAGAGCTTTAGTATCTTTAATAATTTGATCTTCTGGGCCTAAAGCAATTTTTGAGTTTAATACTGCCAATATGGATCCAATTCTGTTATAAAAATTTACAGGGGATTCCTTCTGGAATTGATGTAACCTGGTGAGATCTATCCGTATATTTAACTCGGAACGTTGATCTCCAAAATTGTCTATAAGGGTTTGCTTTAGCGCATCCCATAAATTAATGATTTTCCTGTTATTACCTCGAGTGCAGCGCCTTTGAGACGACTTCTTGCAGATGATAGCAATAACTTGTTAATATATGCTGTCGGGGTTTCTGTTTGCCAGAACTGACTGAAAATGTCCTCAACAGCCCTTATATATTCTGATAGTTCCGCGGGGTTGCCTTCGTACCTTGGTATTTCATTTAAAAGTGAGGTATGAAAACCTATCGGGTAACCGGCAAATAGTGCTGCCTGCTGAATTTGTGGGGCATTTTGCATTGCGGATGTTTGTTGAATTTGGTCAACCATGTTAAGGTTTATAGATTCGTTATAATTACTTGAAAATGATGGTCTTACACGACCTAACGGTGATCTCGATCGATCTCTGGACATTCAAATTTAAATTTTACTTTGATTTATTCGGTTTTTAAATATTAGTAGGGCCTAACTCACGGTACCTACACAGAGATGAGAGAGTACGTTAGCAAAATTAAGTGAGCCTATCGCACACGCTAACGGTCACGTTTACCACGCCCTCCTTGATCTTAAAATCTAATGTGCAATGTTTGATTACAAAAAGAACCAACGGCTTATATTGTCTATCAATATCAAGACGGATGCCTCAATTTAGTAATCAATTGCGCTTAAAAGCTAAATATTAATATTAATGTTAGTAGGGGTTTAATATTTTGTTTAATTCACTTTAATAACTTTAAATTTCTTACTTCATATCGTAGTGGTCTCGATGACGTGGTGATCTCGATGATTAGGGCTCTCCAATAGAGCAGGACTCTCCAATAGAGCAGGACAGGAACCAGCGGTGCTAACCCGGGGCGATGTGTGTCCCTCGCAAAGATCGGCAAAGGGTGCCAGTTCGATATGCGGTCTACCATGTATAATACGGTCTACCATAAAGTAGCTGGTTTAATATGCGGTCTACATAATATGCAGACCAACATAGGTAAAGTATTGTGGTTCAATAAGCGATCTATCGTCAAAAATATTTATTATGTTTAAAATACTACATGTACATAGAGTAAAAATGGTTAAATTATAAGTATTTATACGTATACATCTTTAACATCGTTCAGAAAAGCAATAAACTTATCGTCCGCAACACATTCCATGCGACATAGTCTAAATGTGATTGCAAAGTGTGCCCTGGAACACCTCTCATTTTCTTAAACATTTTAACTTTTGCCTCTAACCAGGATCTTTCAATTCCTTGGGTATGTGCACCTGTTTGTGGGTCGACATAATTTTGTTGATGATTAACTGTTGAATGCGCGTAACCTAATTGTGCCAAATTGGTATACGCTGCCCATTCATCTGAGTGAATCGATGAACCAACTTCAACTTCCCTTTGTATGATAGGAACTAAGGTAGCCCTATCTCTTCTTTCGACATAAAAATATCGAACTTCCTCTCTTAGCCCCACGAACCATCAATTCTCCGTCCATGGTTTCGATTATTTTCCAGTTCAGCATCGCTTTCTTCTGACTCTGCTGGATGATCTCCATGTAACATTCTGCCTCTGTTATATTTCCTTCTGCCCGCAAATCTGGCCTCGTCAATTTGAACAGGGTCTTCTTCCGTACCTCGAAGCTGTCCACGGCGATTAACAGACACTACCGAGGAACACACTTCTCTACATTTATACAGCAATAAACAAAATCAACAATAACTCAAATATGTTTTCAAAAAACTTATATCTAAAGTAAAATTTAGGTAATTTCTCCACATATGAATAATTAAATTAGTCTTTCTGATCAAACAAACACTCGTCATCGGATTCAGACTTAAAATTTACCTCCTCTTCTTCCTCATGTGACCGCCCAGCTTCCAGTCTATAAGACCTGGTTGACGGGGACGGGGTCCTTCGGGATCAGGATACAAATTGCTTTTTGTCATACGTGATAGCATACTTTCTGTCACTTTAAATCGGCTGGATCCACCACCACTTACAACATTTTGGGCTGTCAAGAGAATGCCATTCATGGTGTCGGCATGCAGTTTGTTTCTCATCTAAAAAAGCAAGTAATATCAATTTAAACTCAAGTAAAAAAACTTAAGTACTGTTACAGTATCAAAACAACTTAACGACACCCACCCAAGGTGAGCATCGCACGACTAGGTCAGTCCGGGAAAAGCTGGCACACTCGCCCTGAGATTCGTTAAAACAGACTAAAGGCCTCGGCTATAACGCTCAGGGAGTTGGGCGTGGTTCAAACGGTATGCCACTGCTCAAGTCAAAATAAAAAGGCGCCACCAAGCCTGTAGTAAAGGTGTGACCGAATAACCGGGCATGGACGGTCAAGCGGTAGCGAAGTATTCAAGATACTCCGTCTATAAGGGTACTTAGGAGCTGTAAGCTCAAACAACAATTTCATGACTGAAAACACTGTTCGTGCCGCCACCGAACCTACCTGCACGCTCCAATTTCTCAAGCCCCGTCGTACATTTATCTTCACACTGAAGAGCGCTATCTGAAACAGAGCATGCACCGGTCGAACAAGAATAATATGTCCCTTAATCAGATATGTGTCTATTGGTCGACTTTGCATTCGGGCAGCATATCGCGCCGCCAAGCTTATATTATCTCTTAAAAGAAATATACGCATCAGCTGATGGACGCGCTAATGCTACTGTACAACACACAACAACTGGCCGCTGTTGGTTCGTCACTTTACATCAAACAGAACAGTGAAAAATGGGCGCCCTAAAAGGGCGTTAGTTCATAACAATAAATCATACGCCTGCGTAGGCGACGGAAGCAGTGTAGCTGTTGGCAAATACGGCGCCGCAAGGTATGCGACGAATTAACTCGAGGCCTAATTTATTAGGCAGAGTGGGCAGCGTAATTGCAATACTTGGCCAAAAAGGGGGCTAACATAGCCTCGCAAAGATATGCGAATTCTGAATATAAATTCCAGCCAATGCCACGTCGCCCAGGCATGCGATAAATTAACTTAAACGAGGCACGAAGCCAGCGCACATATAAGAAGTCTCGCACAAATTGTGACAATTACGGCGTCTGCTGATTAATCGGTTAGGCACAAAGCTCGCGCCCATGCAACATTTAAATGAAAGTTAGCGACGGCAGTGTCATAAGGTATCGTAGCCCCAGAGCGCCTCATAAAATAGTAATAAGTGAGCAAGAGGCACAAGTACGCCCCCGCAAGTAACAACTATTATGTTTAAATGGTTCTATTACAGGTACCTTAATTCGTAGACGGTCCTTGAGAATGGCGTGCAATCGGTTGGTAGTCGATTGCAGTCCGTGGCGTTGAATCAGCCGCGATACGGCATTTCGGGCAAACGAACTAAGATCCGCCAAATATGGCGGCCATGAAAAGCACTCCTACGAGTACAACGACGGCGGCAAAAGGAGATCCAATACGTCCTGCTGGATAGATCCTCGAGCATCGAGTTAAAGGGGACGACCCCTCACTTACAGAAGCAGAATCGGACTCGCAAAGCCCATCGCACCCACGCCTTGAAGTGATGACTGCCACTCGCACAACACACCTCTCTTGTCTGCAGTTCTGCCGGAACTCTCACGCGACAGGAAGAATCGACATTAAACATAGCCTTCGCGGCCACGGCACAAACTCAAAGGCAGGCGTCCCCAAGCGCCGAAACGGCCGAGGACGCCCACGTGGCAACACAATCACTAACTGCTCTCCTCAACGGCCTGAGATCAACTCCCCAGAAACGACCGTTAAACTCGCACAGCTGTGGTAAAAAAAATGCGGGCGACATCAACCAGACAATCACACGACAAAATGCCAGGACAAGCAAGTGGCGGTGACAAGGAAAGCTAGAGGCTTCGCAGTTGCACCAACAGCTAAAATTCTTGGCTAACAAGCGAGTTATCGAAGCGGGACGAAATTCAGACTCGCTACAGGGTGGTCGAAATTTAGAGAGAAGGATTCGGTATTTGTGAGTTTTTGCGATGAAACGCTTAAATGGCGGGAAACGGGTTTTAAATATAAATAAGCTACCCTAAAGGCGCGAAATGTAAATCAAATTACTGCCGACGGCAAAATGGCTTAACAGTACCTTTGTTTTCAGTAAATTAACTTTTGAGAAAACACGCTCACGCGAAGCACTTGAATGAGGAAGAGCTAAACAATCTAGCGCAAAGCTGGACAATTCCTTAAAAAGATAAACAATAACATTTGTAACTGTAACTGTATTTGATTTGTAACTTCAAAGTTTTTATAAAATATTTAAAATCACACACCTTGAACTCACAAACTCCATTCAAATTTGAGTCCTTTTCCAGAGCACTCCAAAACTGATCCGCGGACAATTTCTTTAAATAATCATCAAAATGACTCAAAGTCAATTGTCGCCATTGGTCGTCAATTTTTTGGAGCAGATCTTGGTTTTTCGGGATAATTACACGAGGCACAACACGTGCAAGATCCACTATAGAAATCGGCCTGTTTGAATCCCCTTGCGATGCAGCAATAGAAGGGTGCAAACAGCGCAGCTGTGCGTATGGTGAGCTTTTGCTAAAATTGTACTTTACTTTCATTCCTTGACAGGCCTTGATCAAAAAATTTCGACGTGTTCTAAAGTGATGTACCGGGTGGCCAATTAAGAAGGGCACTCGGCCCTATCTCAAAAAGTATTTGTCGTAAAGACTTGGGGTAAAAAAAATTATGACTAAAGCGGCCAAGAGAAAATTCTGGAAATTATTTTTAATTTTCTAGAATGGCCGCCAGGGGGCGTAATCGCATTCTTGAATTTTAAATCCCGTTTTTCGAGAAATATTCTTATATTACAGATAGTTAAAATGGACTCCGTTTTAAAGTTGAGATAAATTCGAGTCTTTTTCCTTAAATGTTTTTTGCTCTTTATCTTAAGGGAAAGTGGTGGGGGGTGTCCGAACAGTTTCGGAAATAAATGTCAATAACTTCAAAATGGCTGAACAGATTCTGTCAAACTTGTAGTCGTTGAAAGGGCTTTTCTTGGGCTATCAACGTTGCCGTGAGTGGATTGATTTAGATTGCTTATGTCGCCGCTAGAGGGCGTTTTGCGACAACACTACAAATGAAATGGATTTTCTCAAAAAAATTAAATGCAACGATATCACTTTTATTGCAACAAAAGATAGCCAAATAAGGGTCTAACCCGCCAGTGAAAACCGCATTTTGATATTTCATTCCTAACCTAAAATATCAGTAAAAGAAATTAAAACTCGAAATCATATCGCATTTTTGGGAATATTTTCAGTATACCTGCCATTATTAAATCCTAATTATCGTTCTGGGAGATCTAGTGCAGAACGTTATTCAAATACGGTGTAATTCACTTATTTAATAAAACTGGTGCGATACTTTGTTTTTAACTGACAATATCTTTATTACTTGTTCACATGTATTTCTTTACAGGTCATTATTAAATACTAGTAATTATATAAAAAAATATTTCTTAATTACAAATTGTATATAAAAATTAGTAAGTTAATATAATAAATTTATATACCATTTTCCTATAGACAACACCAATAAAATCTAAAAAAATCAAATTTATTCATAATTCATACAAAAAAAATGAACGACATTACATAATAAAATATTTATAAATTATCATAATGGTCGACATCCCAAATCTTCATCTTCACTGTCGGTAAAACCAAAATCTTGATTCTTCGCTTTCTTCACCAATTCTAATTACCAGTTCTTGTACATTATCAATCACATACTCATTTTCCATGTATTGGTTTTCTGTTTTTTCAACATGTGAACAAACATTTCGCCACTCCTTCTGTCCAATATATTCACATTTATCCTCTGCCAATTTCCACACATCATCTAATTTAAACGTTGTATTGTAAGCAGCAACGTGATTTTTAAGAAGGGCCCATATTTTTTCGGTTGGATTAAGTTCGGGATGATATGGCGGTAGACGTAGAACTGAGTGTCCATGTTCGGCAAGTACGGTATCGATGACATATATTTTGCGGGTTGGCTTATAAAGCTGTATTTTTGCATATAGTTCTGGCTTCGTTGATTTGATATCAAAATGAATGTTACCTTCGTTCAGCCATTTTTGCATATTTGCTTTTAACCATGCAGAAGTTGGATTTGGTTCAACCGTAACATTGTGGTATGAAGCATTATTACTAACACAGAATTCGGTGCCAAATTTGGTATTAGTTTTTCTTTCAGCCATTTCACGTAGTTTTTATGGTCCATGTCATCATGATAGTCCCCGGTTTTACGGCCCGACTTGAATATTAATAGGCCATTTGGTACAAAACCTGCTGCACCTCCAGCATGAACAATTATAAGCCTTTGACATTTGGACACTGGTGCCTTCAAGCAGTTTTTCGTTCCATCATCCCAAGCTTTCGGTACAGTATGTGAACTGTGTAGATATGTTTCATCGGTATAAACAATATTTCTACCTTAATTTTTGTACGCCTTTAATTTTCTTAGAAACTCGATACGCTTCGAACGAATTTCTAGGGTTTCAACAAGAAGCTTTCTATTATCCTGCGTTTTTTCCAACGGAATCCTAATTTATGTACAACTTTCCTGAATGAGGAAATTTTTCCTTGAAAATTAGGAAGGTCTTCTTTGACTTTTTCAAATACTGCTGCCATCGTGGGTCTGCGGTGGTACATCCTTGAAAAATTATAAATAATTCTTCGTAGTACCTCCTCGTCACATGCATCTACAGTCGACTTTGGTTTTGACTTATAACCTAAAAATCAGAATGTTAAAGAAACATACAAATATAATTTAATTTCCTGTAAAACCTTCTGGATTGGCTGCACCTTCTTTGCAAATTTTTTGTACTGTTGTTTGTCCAACACCTGTTGCTTGCGACACTAGTCCTACAATACGGCCAGCACCTACAAAACGCCCTTCTTCTCGTTCAGTTTTCATAAATTTGTAAACATTATGAACAATTTAACAACCTTGGCTATGTACAACACGACGTTTATTACTCATCTTGTAAACCTGTAAATAAACATAATTCTTTTACAAATTTTGCAAGCAGCATAAAAAATAAGCAAACTTACGGTAAGTATCAAAATAGGTAAGGAGGAAATTACAAAAACATGTTATGGCGGCTAGAGCACTGTCGAACACGGAGCAGCTGCGAGCACTGAACAGCTTGAAGACCGCACAATACTGGTCAGCAAAAAGCTGATAACTTTAGGTTGATTAGTATAATGGCTGTCGAACGATTTTTCGTTTCTGCGTCGTGTCGTTTACAGAATAAATTAACTCTAGCATTGTTCCTTAACTTGTAATATACAGTGATAAGAGGGATACATTTTCGAACCTATGTTAATAGCAGCCTCCCTAAGCGAGTACTGTCGTCTGCTTAACTTCTGGTCCACGAGAAGAGCAAGTACTTGTTCAGCTGAAAGCGCACCTTCCTCAATTTTTGTTAAGCTGTTTCTGTATCTTGAGCCAGTAGATGGACTTCCTTCGGTGATGTCCCTTAAGACTTTTGCAGCATCATTACCTCCAGTAGCACGCAAGCACATTTGGGTGGCATCTGAAAGCTCCTTGATGTCATGGTTGTCTCGAAGAAATGTCGCTCTCCTTCTTTTCGTTCTAGTGCTGGATTCCGAATAACTGCATGATGGTCGTCCGCCTTGATAGCATTACCTCTCTGTTTTTCGTTAGCTCCACTTTCCAGTTGCACTGGCTCATTCAGTCAATTTTCATGTTTATTCGTAAACACGGTGTCCCTTCTATGGCAATCTTGCCATTTTTGTCGTAGATTGTATACGAGAAGATAAATTTCTGGATAATTCTTCCGTAAAATAGGACAATTAATGTTCAATTGTACTCCCATTTCTTCCTGTATTATATTGAACAGAGAGGCGAAATCCTCACTAAGATGTTCTTTTATGAGTAAGAAAACGTCTTTTCTAGTGACAGGTTTCCTCTCGGTATCGGAAGCTGGAAAACAAAATGTTCGAATTGCATTTGCTATTGACTTTTGAAAAAAAAAATGTCGACTGACATTCCTCAGTAAGACAGTAAGTAGCAATAAGTATACAGCATAACATCATTAACTAAAAAGTTATTGCTGTTATGCTGTGAAAAATACGGACTGCTCTGTTGCTGGGTTTGTCGATTAATAATCATGACCACATATCTAAGTGCACATAAGTCTACAGGATATTATGTTTAGGGAATTAAATTTTACACCATTGATTACTTTGTCACAATATTTATGAAAAAAACACTCATTCAAAACAAAATGTAAAAAGGAAATGTTGCTCCATTTATGACATGTCGTACCTGCATTGAGCAAAATTATACCATGTGTCATGAAGGTACCAGCATTTAATTTTTATATTTTATTGTTAATGAATGTGTTTACATGAAGTTTGTGACAAGTAAAACAAGGTCGTTAAGTTTCATTCACTAAAAATTAAATGTTGGAGTGTAGTAAGCACCATAGTCCATATCGAAGAATGCTCTTTGGCATGACTCCAGAGAGCATTCTTCGATATGGACTAAGGTGCTCACTACAAGCCAGCATTTCATTTTTAGTGAATGAAACTTTACAGACTTGTTTCATTTGTTACAAGCTTTCACACATTCATTAGCAATAAAATAAAAATAGTCCACTGCATTTAGGCCGAAACTACGGAATAATTCATATAGAAGCAGGTCTTTCCAGATGTGTTTCGGTGTCCTGAATAGAAGTAGCAAAAGTCCCGAGGATGGGGTTGTACGCATACAATTTGGCAACGTTGTAATGGGCTGAAATTGGGCTCAAAAATCGTTTTTCACCAATATCTCGGTATCTATCGACTCTACGATAAAAATACGTCAGAGCGAAAATAAAGGTAAGGAAATTGTATAAAAAAAGGTAGCGGTTCATTTTCTCGTAAATGCGATCGTTTTTGTCAAAATCCTGGATTGAATTTGAATGTATGTGATATTTTAGATAAATAAAGTACTCTGTTCCACACCACCCTTGATGTTGAGAACATTTTTATTAAAAACCTCAACTGAAGTTTTCAAGTCTTGCTGTTTTTTTAACAGTTCCAGAGCTGCAGTCTTGCCTTTATTAAAAAGAGCAAATGTCGTATTACAACCAGAAAATTCGTGCAAAAATAATACGCTATCTCGAATCTCATTGTACTGATCGAAGCTTCGTGAAGAATAAATTTTTCGTGCAACCTTTCCCCTGTCTGGTTTAAGAAGAAAAATTTCTTTGTGGGCATGTTCAACAACAAAACTATTAGCTTCAAACTTTTCTCTCAGCCTCGAAATCAATATGATTTTATTTCGATTGTTTGAAAGAAGCTTCTCTTGGCTTACAGTTGCAACCGTCTGCTCATCAAAGTAATTATTTATTTATTTAATTCTCAAACAGGCATTGCCTGGTTACATGAGAATGGGTATTCTACATTAATTAAAATTAAAACTAATTACTATTATAAAAAACTTAAGAACTAAAAAAATAGCTAACGGCTGAATGAAATATAGCTGAAAAACATAATAGAAGTGAGCTATAAATCAATAGTTTAAGAAGGACTTAATAACTCAAAATGACATTTAAGAAAGTTTGTGAAGGTTTTTAAATTATAGGCAAAATCCAAATCACTAGTTACAATAACTTCATTAGCAAGACTTAGAAAATTGGTTATAGGTGATCTTCGCATATATGTTGATTGAGGCAAGGCAAATATTGAGGTAGGTCTTAAAGGTCTGGCAGGAATTTTGAAATTTAGTAGAGCAAGGAGTTTTGAGTCATTGATTTGATTATTTAACAATTTATATCCAAACATTATCATACTAAAATTTCTGCGGTTTTCTAGACTACACATTTCAAACTCTTCACGGAGATTAACTGTTCTCACGGTACGATAATCGGGATAATTCTTGTATTTTTTAAAATATAAATATCTTAAAAATCTATTTTGTATTTTTTCTATCTGTTGTTTGTGTCCGACAGATTGTGGATACCACACGATAAATGCATACTCCAGCTTCGGCCTTACAAAAGAAATATATAAAGTTTTTAATGTTGTTGCATAAATCCAATGAATGTGAATTTAACTCATCTAAAAATGTCTTCTAGGTTTCATTAAATGTACTCATGTTACAATTATTTAATTTAATTTGCCATATATCACCTAAATTAAAGTCGCCAATTATCAACAAATTACTTATTTCTTCGTTGATGTAAGCTTCAATGAATTTAAAAAACTCCTTGTACACATCGGGCTTAGAATTAGGTTGTATATACACTACTACAAAAGTAAACGTTGTTTTATTTAGCCTTGCTTGTACTAGTAAGGCATAGTAAGTTTTATTTTGCTTCTTAATTTTCAAAATTTTAAATGATTTGTTCAAAGCTATTAATACTCAACCTCCTCGTAACTTACCTGTTAACTCAAAATCGCGATCACATCTAACCATATTGTAAGTATTTAGATCCAAAATGTCTGCATTTGAAATGTTGTCAGTCAACCAAGTTTCGGTTATGCAAATGACGTTATAATGTCCTTCGGCAGTATAAATAAAAAAGTCCTGTAACTTTTTCTTAATACTTCTGCAATTTTGATAAATTGAAGTTATTTCAGACATATAAAATTCAGCTTATATTTAAGGAACTATTTTACGCTAAATAAATTTTCTTATCTAAAGGAAATACAACTAAACTGATATAACAAAAACAATTATCTACAGACGAGGCAAGAAACACAAGCAATTCGCTTGTAATCAAGGAGAATGAAAAACTCACCCGACCTTGCAGTTAACAGTTGCCCCAACACGGCTAATCAGATTTATCATCTCTGCATATGTTTTCGAGTTCCTTCATAGACCTAATATATTATCTTTTGCCATTCTTATTGATAATAATAACGCCATCACGCGACCATGTGTTCTTGTAGCCGAACTTTTCACTTGCAGCACTTATAACATCCACTCTACCCTTGGTTAGGTCTTCTTTGATTTACGTTCCCGACCCCTTCAGTTTTTTCATAGAAGAAAAGACCATGGATCGGTGACGATAGCTGGTAAACTTTACAATAAGAGCTCTGGGCTTTCCTCTGATGGCTCCTACCTTTCCGACGCGATGGCATCTATCGATATGATCTTTGGTTATTGCCAAACCTAATTGGTTGTTAAATACATTTAAAACTGCCCTTTCAACATCTTCGTTTGGCTCTTCATTAATACCAAATACACGTAAACTGTTACGTCGTGTGTATTGTTCAAGGTCATCCACGGTATTGCGTAATTCTTCGTTTTCATCTTGTAGGCGGCTCAACGATTTTTCCATTTCGTTATACTTGTCCATCAGCTGGTCCATTTTACTTTCTATTTTGCCAATCACCATTTGGCATAACTTGTCTGCTAGAGCTTGTAGTATGCCACTATCAGCTAGACATTCCTTTATTGACTTTTTAGCCATATCTACTATGTCTTTTTGTTGGCTTTGTGTAAAAACCATCTTGATATTATTTTACAAAATTTAATTTTGTGTAGGAAACACTAACTATTTAAAATTTATGCCGGAGCAACACACCGCGTGTCTAACTTCTACGAGCGCACATCTATATAATATCAACAGATGAAGATTTTGACGACCGTTGTAATTGCTTCATAGTATTCACACTATTCCTTGTATTTTCATAACCATCGAAAACAGTGATGGAGTTTGAGCCAAAGTGCTTTTGTACATAATTAACATATGCTTGGCAAATCGATGACATAAGTGACATTATCCAAATCTGGTTCAAGTTCTAATGGCTGGAAATTGTCATAGAAAGCTGACTTGTTGGTTTTTCGCATACTAGCTTCATCAAAGAGTGACACCAGAAATGGAGCCCATTCATACTCCAAATAGGTGAGAAGTTCTTCATTTGTTCTTTTAACGACACTAATTCTCTGGAACAATAAAAGTGGATCAATGGGCACTGTTGTATCATGGACTTTGAGATTGCTGTTGGGGGATAATAGTGGAAGCACTCTGTCGGCACGTGAGAATTTAATATTATATAAATTGTTTCTATTTTTTTCTCCATTGTAGTAGTTTTAATCTTATAAGCATTGTGACAGTTAATTTTTTCATCACCAGTAACCCCTGTTGCAATCGACATAACTTTTTGTAAAATTGGGAAAGGATTGTGAGAATTGAACCAATCTGTTAGTTTTTGAATATCCTCAATGTCTCTCTTTATACGAGATTCACGAGCATCGACATGCTGTTCTCCAGAGTGAAAATAAAGCCCACAAAAGTTAGCGAGTCCTTCGCTGATGTTACTAGCAGCATTGATTAAATAGAGTAGAAGAAGATACGCCGCTTTACGGAGCTGATTGTGCTGTAGAAATGTAGCGACCTACACATGGCGCGTGTCTCGCCGTTTCTACCGAAACTTTTTCAGTTTACCGGCAACAGTCGTCCTGTGAACATCTAGCTTTGGTTGGATCGTGCTCTGTGTTTCAAAGCATTGATTTAATTAATTAGCAATGCCTAAGCCATTGGTTTGTCATACCTGTGTGTATATTAACTGTAATAATTCTATAAAGAATCAGCGCAGCCTAAGTTATTTTAAATTCCCCGTCAAGGATGTTAAAAGATGCGAGGAATGGAAAAAAAATTGTGGTAACATTATTATAGCAGAAATGGACAATGAAGACTTATGTCAGAAATTAATTTGTGAGGAACACTTTGCAACTAAAGACATTTCATGCAGTTCTGTGAGAAAAGTTTTACAAAAATGTGCAATACCGAAACAATTTGTTGTTGACGTTGATGAAATCGTGGACCTTATCCCTGTACATAAAGTTGTGGAAGGTAAGTCGTGTTACATATATATATATATATATATATATATACATCAAAAACTCCCATCGACCCTCATAGGGTGAAGGGAGTCGTGTTACAGTTTTTTCATAAATTAGTCCAGGAAAGGTAGCCGAATTTCCCTACATTCATTAGTTAATATGGTCGGAGGGAAAGTTATCAGGGCCGGTTTTAGGTGGGTAAAAGAATGTTATGCTTTTTTATATGATTTTATGAAGCATGCATAAATTATTAATGGGTAGGTACGTAGTTTGTTTAAAATTGATAAAAATTATGTTGTAAACATAACAGAGTATAATAATTTATTTTGATTAACTGATAGCCTTGCTGATAGCGTTATTTGGCAGGCACATATTTACAGAACTAAAACTTGCCTCCGGCGCCAAATTGCCTAGCGCCGGCCCTGAAAGTTATGTTATTTATACGATTATGCTGCCTTTTTCAATTTACATTTTTTGGTGTCAGATGTTCCACAAGAGACTATTTCTCCGAGGTTACCTGCAGCGGGTACTAGTGGAATTCGTGAATTAAAAACGTATGTGGCAAAACATAAACGTTCTCACTCTTCGTCGGATTTAGACAATTCAGTCCCATCGAAAATCATTAATTTAAAAGAATCCTCCAAATTGTGGGAAAGCGATTCATTCGTGTCATCCGTCGACAGCACGAGACTATTGAATATGCCATCTCCAAAAACGGGAAAAAATTTAACTCTAACACCTAAGTGCAAAAAACTTAAAGCTAAACTAGATCTACTTAATAAAAAAATTAAAGCAAGGAGTATTCAGAACGATCGATTAAAATTGAAGTGTAGGAAATTTTCCACCAAAAACATTGTTGAAAATTCGCTCATCAATAAAAGTAAAGCAGTAAAGAACTTCACCAACATGCAATTATTTCACAGAAAACACACGCGTTGGTCATATAATTAAAAACAGTTAGCGCTATCTTTGTATTATAAATCTCCAGGAAATTACAAGTATATGGGAAGAAAGTTAGGTTTTATTTTACCATCCGTAAGAACGATCCAATCTTGGTTGAAAATTTCAAATATGACAACAGGCGTAAAAACAAATTTAACAAAAAAGTTAGCGATTAAAGTTGGAACCATGAGTGACAGAGAAAAAATGTGCGTGGTTATGTTTGACGAAATCATTCTTAAGAAAAAACTAGAGTATAATAAACTGCAAGATGTAATTGAAGGTTATGAGGATCTGGGACACTTGGGACGAAACGACAAAATTGCCAACACCGCGATGGTATTTTACTTACGAGGACTCTTGCACAACTGGAAAATTCCCTTTTGCTATTATATATCTGCGGGACCAATAAAGAGCGATCTTTTAAAGGACTTAATTACTACAGTTATTTCCGAATTAATTACTATTTCTTTAAAGCCCATGATTCTAGTATGTGACCAAGGAACCAATAATAGGGGCGCTTTGTCAAAATTGGGCGCTACCAAAGAAAATCCAGTGATATACGTCGATAACATGAAAATCTATACTTGTTTCGATCCTCCTCATCTCCTAAAAAGCCTGCGAAATAACTTCATGAATCACAAGTTACAGATCTACATTCGTAAGAAGCGCATTTCGTGGAATGACATTGTGCAAACGTACGAAATAGATAAAAGCAGTAACACCTCTCGCGCGTTAACAAAAATCACGCCGATTCATATTAATCCAAATACGTTCCAGAAGATGAGAGTCAAATTGGCTGCACAAATTTTCAGCCATTCAGTAGCTTCAGCAGTAAAAACTGTTTCAAAATCAAAAGAGCTCCAATCTTCAACGGGCGAAAACACTGCAAACTTCATGGAGACTATTAACAAAATGTTCGATTCCTTAAATAGCAGAATTTTGAAAGACCCCAACCCGCATAGAGGACCACTATCTGTATTTGCAAATACTTCTGTAAAAAATTTAGAAGACGGATTAGAGTACTTTAAAGATATTGAAGTATAAAGTGATGGGAAAAGGCGCAATAATATTTATTGCATCGATGGATTCCTATAGAGTATTCGTGCAATATTATTATTATGGGATGATTTAAAAAATGAACACGTTAAATATTTATTAACGGGATTCATCAATCAGGATGCTCTGGAAAATTTTAATTCCGTAATTCGAAACCGACACCTTCTGTTCGACAATTTCGAATATCGATGCAGCAGAATATGTTCATACGGCTTCAAGCAGGCGTAGATTCTTCAAATTGTGAAAACGACGATGCTGAAGCATTAGAATTAAATGATGACCCTGAACTGTTAGAGCCACAAATAGATGCTGAAAATGAAGTTAATACATCAGACCCAATGACTTCTAAAATCGATCCACAACTGGATGCTGACAGGATTATTGCACCTGACCCTCAACCAAGTACTTCTACAACCAGCATAGATTTGGAATCCTGCAGTACGGTTTATCTTGCTGGCTATCTAGCATTTAAGCTTTTAAATAAATACAACTGCGAAATATTCCAGAATAAAATTGTTAAGGCTGAAGAAGATTTGTATTCTGGCAATGAATTTTATTTACTGTGTAAGGATTATGGTGCAGAAAACATTAAATATTTGAAGAGGCCGTCAGACTGCTTTATAAATTTTATTTCTAAGTTATTGTCGCTCTTGAATGTGTCATTCACTGATTTTAAATGTGCCAAAAATGTTGCTAAAAATATCACGAACTATTTAACTACAGAAACCGCACAATTGTGTGAACAAATTTGTAAGAACCAAATAATAATAATAATAATAATAATCTCTCTTTATTAAGCCCATATACATATACCAGTGAAAATAAAAATGTATATAGCATTTATGCAATTATGTACGATAAATCTACTAATTAATTATACGTTATTTCTAACAATTTTCTTAAGAAAATATTAGTTTCCTAAAGAAACAAAAAAAAATACATTCTAAAATGCTTAACGTGGAGAGTGAAGAAAAGAGGTAGGTATTTCTATGTATATTAATACAAATAGTTGGTTTTTTTTTATGCCAGAAGCTGTAAAACAACTGTGTGTGGCTTAGCAAAATATTCATGAAATTGATATTCCCGAAAAAATTATAATAGAAAATAATATATTTAAGTTTATTTTTACTGAATGTATATGTCGCACCCACCCCATGAAGCGGATCCAGCCCATGAAGTGCACATTCAGCTCAAGAGTTTGTGTATTAGATTAAATGCATATTATTTCTAAGTATTTTGCCTGATAAAAATGGCGACCCCTAGAAACCGAACCCACCCCATCCAGTGGGGGCGACACACACACTCACACTCTCACAATATTCTGTGCTACAGTAGAGTAGAAAAAAAATGATATAGCAATTTTATTAATATTAACCCACTTGAATCGTGTTCTTTACAAATAGTTTCGATATTTTGAGAAAATTTCTGTCATGTAGTGCAATATTACGATTAAGTATAAATGTTTGAAATAAGTTATACGTATGGGGTATGTAGTACGTGCAAGACCTCTGACCAGTGCTTTTTTTTGATCGATGTGGGACAGCATCATTTCTATTTCTAGTATAATACTGGTGTTGATGTGTAGGAATAGAACTAGGAAATTTTTTAATGTGTTTTAAGATTTCTAGATAATGTAATTGCGTTAGAGAAAGGACATTTGATTCACGATATAATTTTTCAGTGGGATATAATCGAGGTTTATGTAAAATCGTTTTCAAAATCATATTCTGCACTATTTGAATTCTCCTTCTATAGTAACAAGCTGTCCCACCCCAACCTATAATTCCATACGATATTATTGACTGCACCAACCCATAATAAAACGAAAGCAGTTGCTTGGTAGTCAAAATTTGTTTCAATTTTTTGAATATGTACAAAGTTTTTCTCAATTTTTTGCACACATTAACAGTGTGTTTATCCCACCTCATGAACTGGTCAACAATTACCCCCAAATACTTCACTGATGACGATTTATTTATTTTTACACTGCAAGTACAATCATCACCGATGCATCCTCTTTCATGTATTAGTAGGTCTGTAAAATTTGGTTGTTTGTTTTCGTGTATAGAAAAGGTTGTAAATGCACTTTTTGTAGCGTTAAGAGACAAAATGTTACAATTCAGCCAATTTTTGACAGTACGCAAGTCCCGCTGTGCCGCTTCCCTGACCTCATTCCAATTATTTCCTTCAATGATTAGCAGTGTATCATCTGCATAAGATATTATTGATCCACACAATTTTGTATTCTCCAAAAGGTCATTGATATACACCAAAAATAGAATCGGGCCAAGTATGGTACCTTGGGGTACACCACAAGATATAAGTTCAGGTTGACTTTTGCTATTCTCTAATTTAACTATCTGCTTTCTATTTGTCAGATAACTTTTAAACAGCTCTAGTGGGGTTCCCCTAATACCACACCTCTCCAACTTCCTAAGTAGTATACCGTGATTCACAGTGTCAAAGGCTTTGGCAAGGTCAAGGAATACGGCAAGGCAAGACTTTGATTTATCAAGTGCAGAATATATTGTAGTACTTAATAGCGATATTGCATCAGCGGTACTTCTTGTTTGGGTAAATCCAAACTGTTTTCTAGATAGAATTTTAAATTGGTTCAAAAAAGCTACTAATCTGACTTTAATTAAGTTTTCAAGAATTTTTGCAAGATTCGATACCAGCGATATTGGGCGATAATTGCTGACCAGGTCAGGTGCACCACCTTTATGTACAGGTATTATAAGTGCAAGTTTAAAGGAATTTGGAAAATAACCTTGAGAAAAACAGTTATTAAAAATTTCACTTAACGGGACGTTTATACAATTAGAAATTATTTTTAGTGACTCGGCGGTTATATCGTCAATACCAGGCGATTTTTTTACTTTTAGTTTTTTTATTAAATTTGCAACCTCGACAGGATCTGTAGGACCTAAGAAAAAAGAATTTACATTCTCACGTACCCCATTAATCATAACGTCAGTTTCATTTTGGTCAGTGGGAATGGTTTCTGCTAATTCCTTACTGACATTAACGAAGTATTTACTAAATTCATGACATAGTCGATTATCGTCACCAACATTTACATTATTTATTGTTAACTTATCGATTTTTTGTTTATGACTGTCTATATTTAACGATTCTTTTGCTAACGTCCACAAATTTTTCAGGTTATTCTTGTCAGTACCTATTTTTGTCTGGTAATACTGCGATTTTGCTTTCTGAATTAATTTATTAATTGAATTTTTGTATTGGAAATAAGCATTTTTTATAATATTATTACCAGGGTTTAGCAACATCTGACGATATAACCTGTCTCTAGTATTTATAGAATTTACTATACCGCTGCTAATCCAAGGCTTGCTATATCCAAAAACTCCGCCTGAACATTTTTTAATACACCGACATTAAAACGTGTTTTAAATTCATCACTAACCACGGTTTTAAAACTCTTTATTTGTTTTATGTCACTCGTCTTGCTCGATAAATAATTTGCCAACAATGACGATGTAACAGGCTGCACCATAGAAAACAGTAGGTGTAGACTGAGATGACATGTATCTAGTAGCCGTAGCAAAGGGTGCCAAAACTTTTCGTAAGTTGTCTAAAACTTAAACTAATCTTCGCGAGATCGCTATATTAAAAAAAACAAATTCTTTGGCAGCTGCCTATAAATTTCATAGCTTCAAACTCCTGAATCGAATTCCCCCTCTTCTTAAAATTTCTGGATTTCTTAAGTGTTTTTTGATTTCATCTTTTTTTACAATTCCTGTATCTTCTACTGCAGGGAATACAAAGACATCAGTCATTTTGGCACTTGGCCTCAAAAATGAACAAAAATACGAATTTTCCAGATGAGAAGATAATATTTTAGCCACGTATTTTTTTATTGATCCTTCTACAGTTTTCAGCTCTACTGTTACGAAATCATTTTTGTTTAATTTCGCTGCTGTAGTAACTTCTACATAATTTTTGTTGCTTATAGTTGTATTCTCCAGCTCTCTTTCTATTTCACTATCTGGTTCATAAATTTCTTTGTTGCCTTCTAAGTCACTATCTAGGATGAGAGAATTGTTTGTTTGGCTCTGTTCTTCATAGAAATCATCTTCTTCGGAGTCAGTATCAATTACGATCTTATTTTTTTTGCTCGTCTTTGATTTTTGTTTTTCTTTGGTTTTAGATTTGGTTTCTAGCACTTCGGATGAGTTTAAAAGATCGTCACAGGAAATACTTTTACCAGGTTCAACATTTACTTTTTTTCGTTTTCCCCTTGATGAAGTTCCTGCTTTGCCATACCTGGCTTCCTGAAACATATCTTTGATACATTTGGAGACGTTGTCTTCTACATCTTCGTCCTTTTCTTTAGGTAATTTGTCGAAGACCTTCTGTCTATTTAAAGGTACTAACCCAGTAGCCTCAAACCCTGCTTTAATATTGGCCATACTATGTGCCTCTATTTCTTTTAGGGCTTTTTTTAATAAAGAGGGAAATATATCTTTTCGAATTACACCCTTATTGTTTTTTTTTCAAGTTCGCATAATCTTTCGCCAAGCATTCTTAATTGGTCTAAAACAGCTTACATCCAACGGCTGGGTTAGATGAGTGCTGTTTGGTGGTAGCAGGACAAATCTTATGTTATTTTCTTGGCACGTGTATATGACATTGACCGAAATATGGCTGGCCAAATTGTCACCGAGCAGAACTTTTGGTCCAGCGGGCAGTGCTTTAAAATATGGTAATGCAATACTATTGAACCATTCCTCAAAAAGGTTTGTGTCGAACCAACCCGATGCACTTCGATTGTATCTCGCTTTTTCTGGCCCGTTTTCGGTCCAAGTTTTCCAAAGGTTTTCCGACTTATAGACAATGTAGGGGGGCAGCATTGCGCCAGAAGCTGCACATGAAAACATAACAGATGTAGCAGCTTTTGATGTGTCCATTACCTTTTCAGCCCGTTTACAATTGGCGACGAACGACAATTTTCACCCTGCCTGGGTCGTCTGTGAAATTGGTTTCATCGTAATTCACAATGGCTGCTGGTGAGGCATTTTCTAAAGCTACAGCTAAATTATCAAAATATTTATTTATCGCGCTATAATTGATCTTAGCTCTACTTTCCTTTATTGACTGTGATGTTCGCTGTGATAACTTATTATTATGTCTTTTGAGAAATGAAAAATACCAGTCCAAGCCAGGTTTGTTGTCTTTAAAGACAGATATGTGTACAACTTTTCGGTTCAAATAATTTCTAACTAATTCCCTTACATCATCTCTTTCAAAGGGGAATCCCCAATCTGCGGCGCAAAGAATACCGTTTACTATAGCATTTTCATCAGCATTTGATAAAATTTGTTGTCCACCTGGCTTCTTCATATGCTTCTTTTTTACTTTCCTATAAATAGTAATATACAGTATGCCATATTCTTCTGAAATATCTTGTAAGGTCCCTTCCCCTCTTTTATATTTTTCCACTGCCCTAGTTAACGTTTCTGCGTCATAGTCCTTATATTTTCGGGTTCCTGGCGTTCGTTTGTAATTCCGAACCATTTTTCAAGTAGCCCCTGAAACGACACGCAAAAATAAAATGGTGCGCCACTGGTACAATAAAATCGGAAAAAATAATTTGAGGTTATATTGTTGTTAAACAATTTGTTATTTAAAAAAAATATATAATATCATTTTCATTCTCATAGTATAATCTGCACAGTACAAAGTAATCAACATTCAAAAAATTGATATTTTCTTACCTTTTTTAAATTATTTTTCCCAACGAACCTAACAACACTTTCGCGGTAAAACTTGCATTATATCGATGAAACATACCTATAAAGCTTGTCGCAGAAATTTGGTGGTTCCACTGTTGACCACTAGATGACACCGAATTTTTTAAAATGAAGCAGCAACATTTTTCAAGTCGCCCATATGTTTTTCGACGACTGACATCGAAAGTAGATTTTTCTCACTGTCATTTGACAACAGAAAGTTGACATTTGCCGCTGAGCGTGCGTTTTCATCTTTTTGCCGCTCGCCGAGCGTTTTGGGTTTCCGCGTAAACAAAATAGGTAGCCACGTCCGAATGTTTCCTTGACGACACCCGTCATTTGTGGAAATAATCGCGTCACATGTCATATAGACTGCGCGTGTAATGGTAACTTGATTGTCAATTAATTTTTGCGATAAAACGAAATTTGATATTTTCCTTTAATAATATGCTCAGTCGTCGAAAAAATAGTATGTATGTTTCGAGCTAAAAGTGCGCTTGCCGCTTTTGCATGATTGCTGGTTTCGACTTCGTCTCAACCAGCAATATTCATGCGCAAGCGGCAAGAATGCACTTTCAGCTCTTAACATACAATATACTATTTCAAGTCACCCCATATTACGGTACATATATGAACTTTAGATTTATTTTATTATTCACGCACATATATTTTATTTATTTACATACACATATATTTCTAATATGCAATTTAGAGGCGGTAAAACAAAATATGTGTAGCATGAAGGTTACCTTCGACGCGCGACTAACGGCGTTTTGAAGAACCTAGCGACTAATGCCGGGTTAATAAAAAATTCATTTAATGTACGTTGCAGGTGCAACTTCCGTTTAGCCATTACAATACAATATCTGAAATGTAGAAACAATAAATACAGTACAGTGACCTGAATATAATTTATTACCTGTGACTATTATTCTTATGTTAAAATAATCGCACTTCTGATTACTGGGCCACACTCGTACAGCTACCGGCTTTTCACACGCGTCGTCGGTTTTAAACTAATTGGTAGCACCCCATCAATCAATTTCTCCGTTTGCCGAAACTCGATCCCTTACAAACCCCTGCCGACCGGATGCTGGGATGACAGATACATGCGTTAAATACTGACCGTACGGCATTTGCCGGACAACTGATACACATTTTATTTTATGCAGTGCTGCATTTGCCGTGCAGTATTAATTTTGCTGCGCCGTATTGAATGGAATTAATTACCTAAGTAATCATAATAGAAGTCACAATGCATACGGCGCCGTATTAAGGCGTTTCGTTGATCCGTCGTAAGGCGCGGCGCCGGACTTGGCGGAATGTTAGCTTAATACGAGCCTGCGTGAATGATCAATTCACACAGGGACGTAAGGAGCAATATTATCTATGTTTGTCTTATTTATGTCGTGCTGAAGTCATGGGCGATGCGAGACGCAGACTTACAGGCTAAGGCAGTGGTGCCGGATTAGGAAATTTAAGAAGTTCAAGTTCAACGAAGTAAACGCATATCCAATTTTATACTTTCGGGGGGGGGGGGGGGGGTCAACCCTCAAAACCCCCCCTCAGATACGGCCTTGAATTGACCCCATCATGTAAAATAAACATTTATTTCATAAAAAGGAACTATAAGTTACAGTAAATAAAATAATAGATAAATACAAAATATGTAACATAGGCTAACTATGTTGAACCAAAAACAATGCATATTAATTAGTAGGTATTATTTTTCACATACATCAACTGATCCCGGAAAAATATATTTGAGACGTTCGCTACTTTGCTGTATTTCAGGTTGAGGTGCAATAGACACATCAAAAATATCATGGTCATCGATTTTAAAAACTTTTTTTGCAGTATCAATAGATTTGAGGCCAATCATCTTGTATTCGCCATCACGTACTTTTTCTTGCACAATAGCCACATATCTGTACATCACTGACTTTCGTTTTCCGGCTTTAAACTTTACCACTGTAAATGTACCTGCCTTCAAATTTTGTGGTTCCACTTGCTGATATTCTATTTCTTCTTCAGTAGAGTGATCTTCATTGCTAGCATCATTAGAAGATTCGTCTTGTAAAGTAACATCTTCATTGGCCTCACTTTCGTCGCTGCTTTTGTTGTTGGTTATGCTTCGCCCTGGTAGAACAGTTATACGCTTTTTCTTTCTGGGAGGTCCTCGGTTTGGTATATTAGCACGATACCGGTTTTCCTTCAAAAAATTAACAAGACTTTGGTTTAATCTTTAAAATTTTCGTCTTTCCCATCAGGTAGCTTCTTCAAAACTTTGTCGCGGTCTAAGAGATATATTCCGGTTGCTCAAAAGCCATTTATTAAATCCTTTGCTATGGAACCGTTGTCGCCATTCATCTGATTTAATGCCGTTTAAAGAAGGTTTGGAAAATCTTCCTTTTTAACGGATGATACGTTCTTATTATTCAATTTATATTTTAAAAGAACTTGTCTCCACGCAATTCTCAGTGGCCTGAAGAATGTCACATCCAACGGTTGCGTAAGATGTGTTGAATTTCGTGGTAAGAAAAGAAAAGTAATGCCATTTTGCTGGCACAAATCTATTAGTTCGTCGGTTAGATGGGTAGCCAGATTATCACCAATTATCACCTTTCTTCCTGGCAAGGTCACGGCATGCGGTAAGAAACATAGATTAAATCAATCTGTAAAGGTAACAGCATCTATCCAACCACTTTTAGTTCGATTGTACCGCGAACCAGCAGCACAGCATCGACTTGCACAGCAAGGGCTGTCTTTCGGACCATTTTCGGTCCAGCGATCCCATATATGATCGGATTTATAAATAATATAAGAGGGTAAGAGCACACCTGACGCAGAACCACAAAACATCACCGTGGTAGCTGATTTACTAAAATTTATTATGTTTTCGGGATATTTCATTTTCCTCCTACACAAAATCTGTCGTTTGCCAGGATCGTCTGCTAGATTCGTCTCATCGTAGTTAAACAGATTTGTTATCGGTATGTCTCGAATTGATTCTTCTAAATTTGAAAAATATTCAGTTAATGTTTGCACAGTAACTTCAGCACGTGCTTTTTTAATGTTAGCAGCTATGCGTTTTGTTATATCATTATTATGCCTTTTCAGGAGTGATTCAACCCAATCGGGACCTGGAACTTTGTTTTTGAATTTTGCCACTGGTCTTCCACGTCGGTCGAGAAAACTTTGTGTGATCATTCTCAAATCTTGCATAGTTATGGGCATACCCCAATTACCACAAACAACAGCCGCCTGATTAATCATTTTCTCCTCCTCGTTAGTAAATATAGTTTGACCTCCACTTGTTTTTACATGCAATCCTTTGTATTTATTATATAGGGTGCGGCAAAATATACCCAGCTATGGAATATCGTTATAACTTTGTTATTATTTTGACAACTGTCAAGAGTGAAGTTTTATATTAAAGTAGAAAGATACAGAATTTTGTTATGAAGCGTTATTCGGCTCAACAACGAGCAGAAATTGTTAAATTGTATTTCCAAAACTTTTCTTCTAGAATTTCAACTCAAGCGCTTTTAGGCAAGCATATCCTAATCGAAGACCTCCACACGGAGAAACAATTCGACGTTTAGCAAACGAAGTTTTACAAAATGGCACAGTAAGTGATGTAAATCATACTGGAAGACCAACCAAAAACTTCCACAATAAGACGTGCAGCGCAATTAGGGTTGTCTGTGAAAGTTTTTGGTTCTGCCTGAACATCAGCCCGAAGAAGCTCAATATTTTAGTTTGAACGATCAGAACGAGGTCTTCCAGTATGCTTTACATCACTTACTGTGCCATTTTGTAAAACTTTGTTTGCTAAACGTCGAATTGTTTCTCCGTGTGGAGGTCTTCGATTAGGATATGCTCGCCTAAAAGCGCTTGAGTTGAAATTCTAGAAGAAAAGTTTTGGAAATACAATTTAACAATTTCTGCTCGTTGTTGAGCCGCATAACGCTCCATAACAAAATTCTGTATCTCTCTACTTTGATATAAAACTTCACTTTTGACAGCTCTCAAGGAAATAACAAAGTTATAATAATATTCCATAGCTGGGTATATTTTGCCGCACCCATTATAAAGTTCCGTATGGTATTCCATATTCTTTTGCTGCTTTATTTAAAGCCCATGAATGATCTACTGCTTTTTCCAAGGCTTTTTCGATTGTTTCCTCTTTGCAGTCCTTATAATTTCTTGTTCCTAATTTTTTTTGTATGTTCTCACCATGATTGCTGTTAAGGGAAGCAATACAGCAAAATTTCTGCAAAATAAAATTACGTTTTAGGCTCTAAAATAATTTATCAATTTGGCCCCAAAAATTTATCAACACGACTGTGGAAGGGAGATGGAGATTCTTCACTGAATTTGCAATGCAGTTGAGGTTAGTTTAAATATCAAGTACTTACCTCCAAATAACAGATATTACTCAGCTCACTACACAAACATTATATTCCTGTAATTTTATAGAGGTAAAAAACGACTCAAAATCGAGTTTATTTTAAATAATTTTTTAGAATACTAAAACGCACGTTCACGCACTGCTTTCGCCGGTCAACGCTGCCGGAAACTCGGTGTAATCGACCATGACTGCGCCGATGTCTGCAGATAACTTTACCGTGAAATTTAAACTAAAATATAAAAATTTTAGTAACTAAATTAATTTCGCCCCGTTTGACGGTACCAGTAAATAATCCGAATCATCTAAAAACGAGTTTTGAATGAAATATGTAAAATCCGTATGGAACTTAAAAACTAAGCATCTGCATCAGAAAAAAAATCGAATTCTGAATCCACATATTAAATCCAAAAGACGGTTCGCCATAAGAATGCGAAAACCGGTTCTCCACGCACAATTTGTATCGACATAACGTCGCTGCTCTGGCTAAACCACATATCTCAAAAAACATAATTTTACAGGAGAGCACAAAAACGAGTTAATTTTGTTAATTTACGTCAAATTTGTATATACTTTGGACATAATTATGTCATTACCAAAAGAAAACAATTCTCCAAATGTAACAAACCCAGACTGTATAGTTTCATAATTATTTAATTAATTAGTCGAGTTACGAGGTATAACATTTAGCAACAATTAAAAATATGAGATACGCGTTTTTTGCTTATAAGTTTCAGAAAGTATTTTGGTTTATTGTGGTTAATAAAATAAATATAAAAGTATTGCTGTTTATTGAACACAAAATAAAATCATTATTCTACATAGAAGTAAACATAAATATTTTATTTTTAAGAAAACTAAAATAATTTTTCATTGCCGTAATTATTTAAAACAAAAATAAACGTGGTATACTAAACGGGATCTCCTAGAACCTACAATATATTATAAAATGCAGTCATTAGATTAATAATACCATGTACCAACTAACTTCATACCTTATTAATTGTGTACTAGACTATCATAGAATCCATGATAGTCCTTGTGAATTCCACCTTTTAAAAATTGAAGGTGCTCGTATTTTTGTGTTGTTATGGGCAGTGGTGCTGAATACAACTTAGGAATATCAATGGCGTCAGTCTTATCTTGTTGTGCTATTCGTTGGGGCAACAGTTGCCAATCATCATTGAAACTAATTTTGTATTCAATTCCTAATTGGGGACCATATTTCAAAGCGCGCAAGTCGTTCACGCAATTATCACCTGGTTTCCTACCGGGTCGAATAGAATTATAATAATTTAAAGCAGTATAGTCCTTGAAAAAGTCATGGTGAATGTATTTAACGCGGTAAGGACCTGGTGCAGAATGTCGAGATTCTTCTATTAATTGCACATAATTAGCAGGGGAAAAAATTTCTCTGTTTTTTTTTCTTCTTTCGATTGTGGAATGAACACTGTCGCATTCCATCTGGGTATGACCTTTAATTAAAAATTTTTGAATTATTGTTGTATTTTGAGAAATACTGTAGTACTGCAATGCATTTGACAATAAAACATTGCGGTTTTGAGCAGCACAACCATCCGTATAAAATATGCAACACTTCCTGCTTTTTTCTTCGTCAGTGAGCTCATGTTCAAGAAAATCGAGAAGACAAGAGGCAAAGTTATTAGCTTCGGCGCCACCTTCACCTTCATGCCATACATAGCAAACGACATGACGAGTTGCTACATTGTAGATAGTGTAGTTTTTACACGCCAACTTTTGCTTGAAATACAGACCGCCTGCTTTTGTGAATGGAACTAACTGAATTGCTTGCACATCTGCAGTAAACACACAAACTTCACCAGCCAAAGCTTTTTCCTTATCAATACATTTTTCCTCCCGTGCTCTATCCTTTGCATGGATATGAGTTTGATAGTCTGACTCACTCACATTATTTCCTAGGTTATGAGCGAAACACAAATCGCACTGGTCTTTTTTAGGTTGAAATAGACCAATATTCATCTTCTGCAGTTCTTGAGTAAAAACCCATCGACCACTTACGTCGGAAATTTCGTTTTGGCTACAGTATTCTTTATAAACCTTGTAGACGTCAGCGTACGACTGATAAATTGGTTCAAGATACAATTTAGTGGAGGAGGAGCGACAGTAATGCGATGGCATTTTTGGAAGTTCATTTAGAAATTTAGTAACGTTTTGTCTCTTTATTTTCAATTTATCCTCCTTGCCACCACCTTCTGTAGCATTTTTAGAGATACTACCTCTTGCTGTCGAAGAAATGGCCCAATTTCTTACTGACCATTCTTTCACACCCAAGGTGGAAAGGAACATTTTCTTACAGACAGGTACAAGTTTTCCACTGATCTTCAAATTATATTGTAAAGTACAATTTCTTCGAGACTGCTTGTTTTTAACAGTTTGTTGTTTCACATTTGAAGTTTGCACAAGTGAAGATACATACACTTTCCGACTATTCCAATCTAACTCTTTCCAGAAATAATTAAATACTTCTATTCGATTTTCTTCCAAAATAGTGAAACATTGCCGTTTTTCTTTGGACAGCTTACACTTCTCAGCATTACATGGTAAGGTCAAGTGGCGTGCGCGAATGTTGTTTTGTGTCTTCTGACTTTGGTAATTCTCGCCACGCATCCTTTTCAGCTGATTCGAATTTCGTTTCCAAGTTTGGGGATTACCTTGCCCTTTAAGTGCTCTCTTACGCTTACACTGATCATGGTTGACTTCTATCATTTCCTTATTACTGCTGTTTGGTTTTGTTTTTTTGTTCTTCTTTTGTTTTACTTCGCCCTCGTCTGAATCACTAGAATCGCTAGGGACGAAACTAGACCCAGAATCTTCAAACAACTCTGGATCTTCTTCATCATCTAAATGTTTGCTGTTAATATAACAACTATGCGAAGGTTCTACAGTTTTATCTTCATCTTTGCTTAAATCGTTATTCTCGCTGGGATAATCTTCAAACAACTCCGGATTTTCGTCGTCGTTTAAATGATTGCTGCTAACATTACTATCCGTAGATTCTAAGATTTTATCTTCATCTTTGCTTAAATGATCGCTGGAAACATAACTGGACACTGGATTCTCAGCCACCTTGGTATCCAGTGATAATTCCAAAGACTCAGCTGCACAACTTGATAAACCAGATTGTTGTCCACTTTGTAATGCTAATGCAAGAATTTTAGCTGCCCTACTCATTTCTTTTTTGTATGTCGAGGTTCACTGAAAAGTGAAGGCAGGTTTTAGAATTTAGAAATACATATTTTTTATAAATTGTAAATTAATGCTTTTAGTGCCTTCCAGAGGGGACTATATTGGTAAGCTACAAGTCGAATTATTTATGTCGCAAATTTAAATCGGTTAAAATAACAATTATGTTTTTTGCACCAACATCGTAACAGTTATAAAAAGCGAAAACCTCGTATCTCATTGAATCAGGGATAAAACGGGACACTAGTGACGTGATTTATTTCTGATATTTAGTTATGGTTGCTGAATGCAAACAGTAGATCAGTAACTGTTGTAATCGTAATTGCGAGGCCATTTTACGTAGTATTTTCAAAGGAAAACGAGGTGCGGCATAACATAACCTTAATTTTTACACAAAATTTGATATAATTACTGAAATTTATAATTGAAGCTACTAAAAATGTCTTATAAAATACCATTAGTATAGCAGGTTATGTATAACTTACCTCCCAAATTATAAACACATTAAACAATAAACAGTAACCACTATTCACGACGTCATACAAAGCACACCCTACTTACGTGGTTTAGCCAGAGCAAAAAATAATTCTCTGAGATAAGTGTTTTAGTTGCATAGCAACCCTGACCGGCGCAGAGCTCTTAATGATATACGTGTTTGATGCATCAACGGCAATCCATTTAAAGAATCTCTACAGCTTGTATCTCAAAATCGACCAAATTTGAGATACGTGGTTTAGCCAGAGCAGCGACGATAAAGTCCTCATTTGCAGAAAATCCGGTATCACACAAAATCCGGATCTATATAAAATCCGGATTTACATTAAATCCGGATTTACAGAAAATCCGGATGTACAGAAAATCCGGATAAATCCGAATATCGGATTTTTAACTTCTACCATATCCGGATAGATAGATAGATATTTTTATTAATCCTAGGAACATGTTCATAAATACATAGTACTATGTATATAAATAATGATATGTTATAGGACTAGTCAATGAAAAAATATCTCTACAAACTAAATTAAACTATTCTTAAGAAAATCCTCCACAGAATAAAAACAATGTATATCCGCCTATAAAAAATCCGGATATCCGAAAATCCGAATCCGCTTCCCAGCCTTAGTAGTTAGTAAGCACTCAAATTCAATCAAATTAAAAGTTTCAAAACGATTTTCCTCTTTGAATGGATGCTGGTTACAATAATTTACTGTACTAATCCAATTCTTAAGTACCAAATGAAGCATGCATAAACACTGGTTGCATACGAAAATTAAAAAGTATAGCCAGAAGTTTTATTATTTATTTATTTCCACAACTGTGTCATTGGTACATTTCATATTAATGGTAATAGACTGTTCATTTCATCAATCCCATTCTCACTGATTTTTGTCTCGAAGATATATGTACACGGTCAGTAGCTTCTGTGCCTTGTCAACTCCCAGCCTATTGTGCAATTTTGACCAAACAATTCCAAATGTTGAAAATAAGATGCTGAACTTGCCGGACAAGTGTGTAACGAGGAGAAAAACCCGTCGGGCTATCTTCCACCACTTCGTCGGCAAGATTTTTGCGACAATATTTTCATGAAACATTGTGGATGGAAAGACGTCCATCTCCTTGATTCTGAACGCCATCACGCCAGGCAGGTACTTGGAGTACTGATCCCGGACCCAATTTTCTGCTGCGTTCTCTTGGTCGGATGTCACGCAGCGACCTGTGTACCGAGGATCCATCATGTTTTCTAAGAAGTGGAAAGGTTCCATGGCATGTTCAAATCGTGCCCTTATAGCTGACCTGTATGGCTCGAGCTCATGCTATCGAGAAGGTCGAGCTATACTTCAACTGCATTAGAAATGGTTGTGTCGTCAGCCTGCAATTTGTCCAATGCCACGGACACTTGCTTCAGTTGCTTATGAAGATGTATTGCTTGCGTTTGAAGCCCAACATTGTCCAGCACCCGGGCAACACCTTCATCGAACTTCACTTGTGGATGAGGGGTAGCGTCAACATACATGCGAATCTCAACGTACTTGTGGTTTGTTTGAATGTGTTGAGGCAATCTCCCTGTGAGTTCCAGCGAGTATCGTTGGGCAGCTGTGGCATCAGGCCCCCCTTCTTCAACCAGGCATGAGGTTGGTGATGGTTACGGAAGTACTTGTGGACGACTACAATTTGCTTTACAACCGATGCAGGAGACACCTCTTTCTCTATAACAAATTAACATAATGTTCATTGCAGCCATATGTCAAGAGTTTAGGGTATTTGTGTGGTTGTGATTGCTTGAGAATCTCTTTCATCCTCTTCATCTTGTTCTCGTTGTCTGTGCAGAGGGCAAATACATGCAATGGACAATCCAGATATAAAAATGTAATTAACAATTTGAATTGAAAATTTATGTTTCGACATGCCTCTCAGCTCAGATCAAAACTGGAGTTATGAAAACCGAATACACCTAGATAGATACGCATTTTAAGTTTATTAAAATGCTTTTACGATCGAAACCACTAATGCAAAGTGATACAAGCATGCCGATGAAATGAGTCAAGGAGGGTTCACACGGAGAATTCTAATCACAGGTTTGGTCCGTTTGGTACCTACGATCCGATCTGCCGATTGAATCGCGGAGTTTACAGCTGTTCTCTATACTCCGCGATTGGTCTCGATTCAATCTTCTCACAGGTCACCCACGCAATTCTAATGATCAGATCATATCAGATCGTAGGTACTAATCCTGTGATAAATAACAGTCGTCCTTCTCAACCTTCCTTAATAGTTTTAGTTTTTCATTTACGATTAAAGTGTTTACAATACATTTGAGTTTATGGTTGGTTTTTCCGACTTATAAGTTTGCGTTATGATAGTAAATAAAACACAATTAATAGGATGTTTTACAAACAGAAGCTATTTTACGATCTAGTACTTCCTTTTGAGCGTTTGTTGTTTTAACTGTAAACTCGTTCATAGTAGTTTGCTTCTTTCTCTTTCTACGGCTATCACCTTCACTTGTAGACTGTCCGATTGACGATACCGACACTGAGCGAGATGAACCAGCGACGGAGTAAACTACGGATGAGCTTCTCGATGCAATTTCTTGAATAAGTACTTCATCTGAATCGGTTTCAAGACAGTTGCTGTGACGTGATGCTTTGCGAGCCTATGCAGTACACTTTTGCAAATGCGCTCTTATTTGTTCAAACTTTACATTAATACTTATATTACAATATTTACACTCAACTTTGTTAATATCTAATTTAATACAGTGAAGTTCGTGGTCCGAATGGAAGACTCGAAGGCCTCACAAGATTTATTTGATAGGTTTCAACGAAGATTCAATAAATAACTTTAAAACACTTTCACTTGTGTTTTATTTAAGTTTAAGTTACAAATTTGAATTAAATGAATGAAGGTACTGTAAGTTTCAATAAAATTACAAATAAAATAGGGAGTGTTACTGACAGCGTAACCTCCTCACAAGACTGATCAGGAATGACTTGTGTAATTATCAGTTTTGTCACTTTATATACCCTTCTACAATCAGTTTGTGGTAGTGGTATTTCTGGAACAACGCCTTTGGAAAAACAAGGAGTGACAAACACATGATTCCCACACAGGCCAGATAAGCATATGTGAATAACATCCTAAGCGGATGTGCGTGGTTTGATAACCCGTTTGGTGATTTCAAAAAGTCCAACACACGCACGTGTATGTTGCATCATCCAAGGAGTGGCGTAACAACGCCAACATGTCCAATAAAGTTAGTTATTTATGAGACAAAAATATAAAGGTTAAGGTAACTTAAAAATAGGAATATCAGGTATTGACTAATATTAGATTACATAATACAAGCGTTGATTAACATATATTAATAATAAGGGTGATGCAATAATAATAAGGGTACGGATATAACACCTCCCCACGAAAACGGAAGTTCAGCGGGATTATGTCCAGATGAACTGTAGCTCAAAAGGTCCTTGGATGTAGTCTACGTGTCGTCTTGGGTTGTTCTTCTGATTGGAAGTTTTCTGCTTCCAGGATGGGTTGTCTAGTATCCATCTCGATATGGATTGAATGACGCTTGGATGGTTTCTTTACACATGTTGACAAAAAGTTATTTATTTTAATACATTTTGGAAAGTCATCATCACCACACTTTCTCTTTGGCCAACACCTTCTGCAATAGCAACAAAATGTTAGTAAAACAACTATAGTTAACACTTAAGTATGAAAGCCATGAGATATGTCTTTGTACGAAAGGTTTCTTCATATTGTGCAAAGTGTCTTTAATTTCGTTAAGATGTTCTGTAGTATCCTTTAGATTATCTAACGATAAATGATTTAATTTCAGTGGTTCTATCTTTCCTAGATGTTCCGCAAAATGTTCATTACAACAATCAAAATTTAACTGAGGTAAAGTAATAACTTGATCTAAAGTAGAATTGTCTATTGTTTCAGGTAATAATTGAAATACTCCAACGTAGAGTTGTTACGGTATTAAAAGAACTTTACGACACCCACCCAAGGTGAGCATCGCACCACGGAATCAGTCCTGAAAAACTGGCACACTTGCCCTGAATTCGGTTCAAAATAGGCTAAAGGCCACGGCTGGAACGCTCAGGGAGTCGGGCGTGAGTCACACGATACGTTCTGGGCAAGCGTGTTGCGGCATAATATATATATATATAGGGTATGTCAGAATTATGAGGGCGCCACCAAGCCTGTCTTAACCCGACCAACCGGGCCTGGACGGTTAGACGGGAGCGAAGCACGCAAAATACTCCGTCGATAGGATTACTCAAGAGTTGCAAGGTCAAATAACAATTTCGAGATTGCCTTATGCAAGGATTGTAATTAGGTGCCAATCCGACCGCGACTACGCAGCTGTCTCACCCACGTGTACGCTCAAAGCTCCCTCGTCCCGTCGCACATTAATCAGTACACTGAAGGGGGCGCTTATCTGAAACAGATCATGCACAAGTCGAAACAAAACAATAGTTCCCTTAACTAACAAATCATGTATTGACTCACGGGTTACAATGGGGCAGCAGAGTGCGTCGCCCTATATCTATAAATAGATTATATCTAAGAACACCAGCTGGCGCGCGCTCTAAACGTAGCGACAGATGTTGAACAGTAATGAACAAATTAGCACTTGCAACATGGACAGTCTGTAATTTGGAATGAATGTACAAATATGCGGGCGCGACGCCTTATGCAGCAAACAGTAGTGAACAAATATGACGACAGTGCCTGTAGGCACAAGAGATGTGACGGGCTCGCTCGCGACGTCCCAATACAGCTCGTACGCGGGGCTTAAATGCTCTCCGCGGGATAGGTACACTCGCGTTCACAGCGGTAATCAGTTCAAAGACACATACCTTAATATGTAGGCGGTTGGGGAGCCTGGTACAGTTGAGTTGCGACAGGCTGCAGTCTTAGGTGGCAGGTACTTTCGATGTTCGACGGCTATAGGGATGAGTGGACATCCGCCATAATGGCGACGTGAGACGCGTCAGGACGCGTACAACTGGACGACGAAAAATGGGCCACTTTCGTTCTGCGGGACAGATCCTCGAAGGTCGAGATGAAGGGGGCACGATCCCTTACTTACGGGAGCAGAAGCTGGACTCCAGATGCACCCACGCTACGCCGAAACAATTCGAAGCTCGCACAACCACAACACCTCTCGAAGGTGAAACAATTCTCGCAGCGCTCGCTGCCACAGCTCGAGACGGGCAACGGAAAAGAGGGCCTCCACGGCTACTAAAAGGACAGCGGCAGGCGTCCTCGGGCACCAAAGGGGCCGAAGGACGCCGCCTGGATAACACAATCACCAAACGTACGCTTTCTGCAACGGGCTGCGATCAACTGCCCAGAGGGAAGCGCTGCCACAGGTCACATCGGTCGCGTCCCCACGTGACTAAACCTCGGCAGCCAATCGCGAGGCGATAAAATGAAACAAATTAATGCCGGCGACGATGGTATCACGCCACAACGGCGTGTTTTCTAGAAGATTCGGAATTCTTGCGAGCGATAACGCTCGGCTGCCAAAGCGCCATCAGAGGGGGGCTCCAACCGACGAGAAATACTGCGTTTGGGGCCAAATATGTGCGAAATCATGATTCTGGAATTAGGCGATGGAGCCAAATAAAGAACTAAAAGGGTTTAGCATACGGGCACGCTGCCCTAAAGCCTAGGTGGCTATTTAAAATACCAAAATGACCTGACTCAAATGTGCGGAAGATGAGATTGTACTTGTGCGCAAAGATTGAAAATGGTTTTAACATAGCAACAAGTTGCCCTAAAGGCGTGAAATGCAATTAAGCATCTACAACAGCAAAATGACTTAACAGAGTTCACATCTCTTTTCCATTGTTACGATACCACTCACTTGCTTTTGCGAATATTGAGTTGGTTTGTTTGGACACTTTTCAATAATGTTAACTTCTTTTGGTACGAATAATAATCATTTTCCTGGTTTTAATCTTTGTAGTTTTAGTTCCATTGTCTTCAATAAATGAGGTTGACAATTGCCATAACTTCCGGTATGGAGTAACTGTTGAATTTCACACTGCGTAATATTAGTAATTGTAAATTTGGAGATGAACACATCAATAGTTTTTCCTTGATTATGACACAATTTATAGGGTAGAACATATGTGTATTATCATCTGACACAGCCATGATATTAGATGCAGGAATTATAGCAGAGAAAATATCAGGTTCAGAAGTAGGAGTTGGTAAGGAATAAAAATGATAGATAGTAAATGGTTTTGGATCTATCAATGGTATGTTTAATACAAATAGGATTTTATTTTGAACTTGGAAAGCTGATATTCTAATTAATGAAGTGTATGCTGGTAAGTTTTGTTTAGTAGGTACTACTGGTAATAAGGCTTTCGTAGAGTGAGCTGCAATTCTTGTCAATTCTTCCAATAGTTTTTCTGGATTAATAATGCTAGGATCTAATGTTTTAGTTTTGGCCAATACTATCGCTGTTTGTATTCTTGTGATTAACCTTTGTAGGATGTCTACCGATTGGATAATATCTTCGAGTATGCCGTATATTTGTACATGAGCATTTGTTCTTCTTCTCCTTGGGTAACGACTACTTCATAAATAGCTCTTAAAGTGTTTGTTAACCGGTACTCATTTACATCAAGTTGACGTAGTGTCTTATTGAAAGTTTCGACTGTTGACGTCACGACAGAAATTTGTTGCTCTAATAAATTATGTAGTTCCTGTTCATCATTTTGTAGGTTGTTTATAGCTTCCGTAAAATACTGTCCGTCAGATGCATCTAGGTTTCCCGTGATCCATTTGAAGAATGTTCCTAATCCATCAATGGCTCCACGTTTCCTTCTTGTTTCTTGATAGGGCGTTAAAGTTATTATTTTATCCAAATCTTGCTTAGCTTCTTGAATTTTCTTGTAACATAAAGCAACTTCGGTTTGTTGATAGGATGACCCAAAATATTTGCTAGAGGCATTTTTAGATCTGTTGTCTTTTAATCCCAAACTTCTATTTAAATGATTTAATACAATTTCATTGTGTTTCAATTGATTTTCTATAAATTCCACATCGTAATGGATTAATACTTTCCATGTGGTAGTTTGTCTTAAGACAACTGCTTCCTTTTCAATGTACAATCCTGGATTGTTTTGTAAGGACAAAAAGGTATATCCATCAGATGCATGAAATGAAGTTAAGGCAACTAGCCTGTAACAATAGCGGGTTTTTAACGATTATAATGTACTTTAATTTGGTTTTGTGCAAGTTGAATCAAACAAGTATTATTGGGTAAAATTTCTAAAATCTGAAATGGTCCTGTAAACCTTGGTTCCGTTTTTGATTTAATTTTATCATTTAACAGGTAAACATATTGGTCTTTTGCAAATTCTCTTGGTTTGGATAAACCATCAAAACGTTCTTTTGAAACTTCTTTATTTTTATTTAAATTATTTTCAACTTTTCCGTAAAGAAAATCTAATTTGTTTTTTAACTGCAAAGTGTATTCATTATACATTTTTGACTGATATTCATAATTATCAGTTGTATTTAGACTAGTGAATCCAAATATTAATTCAAATGGTGTATAACCAGATGATTTAGAAGTGGAAGTATTAAAATTATTTATAGCTACAAGTAAAGCGATATGTATATCATCAGAAGGGAATTTGCTTTTTATGGATTCGTAAAGTATCTGCTATGGTTGCATGAAATCTTTCAACTGTACCATTTGATCTAGGATGGTTAGAAGAACTTTTCGTAAATTGGATTTTGTAAAGTTTACAAAGGTCATTTATTAAATTATTGTCAAATTCTGTACCAAGATCAGAGTGTATATGCTTTGGTATTCCATAGTGTCTAAAGTAAACTAGTAAATGATGATGGATTTCTTTTGCTGTTAAAATTTCCAAAGGGTAAGCTTGTGAAAATTTAGAAAATTCATCAATTATAGTTAATATCTTTACTTTGTTAAATTTGAATGTGTCTATATTAATTCTTTGGAAAGGTTTTGAGTACGTTTCAGTTATTACTAGAGGTGTTTCTAAACTTTGCCTATTAGGTTTCATGGCTTGGCATAATTTACATAAATTTATTAATGCTGCGATGTGTACACGCATGTGAGGCCAATAATACATTTTCTAATTCTATTATACGTTTCATTAATTCCTTTATGATAATTTGTTTTTGTTTCATGGTAATTTTTTATTACTTCGTTTATGTCCTCTTTATTATCTTCTAATATGTATCGTATTTCATTTTTACAAAGAGTGAAATGTGGATAATCTTCGAATAATTTTTCCAATAGAATGGACGTTTATTAAGTTCTTTTTCTTCCTGAACGTAATAATGCGGGTTGATGAATTTTTCCTTATTGTTATAAAGTAATTTAGTTAATTCTCTTAAATTTGATATGTCATCTAAAACACAAATTATGTAATCAATTCCATTATGATTCCTCTCTAACAAATAGTTTGAAGTTGTTAATAAATTTATTTCTAAATGGTTTAGTAATTGGTTTTGTTTATCCACTTTAAATTTTCTATTTTGACTTACTAATAATAGTATACTTTTGTGGGGTTTAAAATCAATATGGTCAGGAATGGTGGGAATTTTGACGATATCAGAAGTAGAAGTTTTCAAAACAATTTCATATAATTCTTCCTCAGGACTCAAAGTTTCCCTAGCTTTACTACGTGTAATAGCATTGCAATTTGGTAATTTTCCTATTGATTCAAGATCAGTTGCTCTTGATAACGCGTCAGCATTAGTATTGAATTTCCCTTTTTTGTATTTAATTTCAAAATCGTATTCCATCAATTTTAATCGCCATCTCATTAATCTAGAATTATCTCCTTTTACAGAAAACAAATACGTTAGCGGTTTATGGTCAGTATAAATATAAAATTTTCTACCAAATAAATAAGGTCGAAAATGTTTACAAGCCCAAACAATAGCTAGTAGTTCTTTTTCTATTGTTGAATAATTGTTTTCTGACTTGTTTAAGGTCCTTGAAGCAAAAGCTATTGGCAAATCTTCGCCAATTTGGTCTTGTGAAAGTATAGCTCCTAATGCTACATTTGAAGCATCCGTGGTTAATATAAATGGTTTCTCAAAATCAGGATATTGCAAAATTGGTGCGGATGTTATGATCTCTTTTAATTTATTAAACGCTTCATCGCATTCAATTGTGAATGTCCATTTCTTATTCTTTTGTAATAAATTGGTTAACGGTTTTGCTATATGTGCAAAGTTAGGTATGAATCTTTGATAATAACCTACTAAGCCTAAAAATGATTTTATATCGCGCGGTGTTTTAGGTAATGGAAAATTTCTTACTGCAATGGTTTTTTCTTTGTTAGACAAAACTCTTTCTTTAGAAATTACGTGTCCTAGATAACCTACTTCTTTTCGTAAAAATTCGCATTTATCCGGCAGTAATTTTAAATTGGTATTTTTAAGTCTTTCAAAAATAATTTTCAATCGCTGAATGTGTTCTTCTAAGCTAGTTGAAAAAATTATGATGTCATCTAAATAAACCAGACATTTTTCGTTCTGGATACCTCGTAATATATTGTCCATCACTCTTTGAAATGTTGATGGAGCATGTTTTAATCCAAATGGCATTCTATTAAATTCATAATGTCTTAACTCGACACTGAATGCTGTCTTGGGAATATCCTCTGGGTCCATTTCAATTTGGTGAAAACCATTTGCTAAATCTAACGTGAAATAGTTAGAATTTCCTAATTTATCCAAAAGATCATTTGTGTTTGGTAAAGGATATTTGTCATCTACTGTAACCTCGTTCAATTTTCTGTAATCAATTACCACTCGCCACTTTTGTTTTCCACTCGAATCTACTTTCTTTGGAACTACCCATACTGGGGAACTCCAAGAGGAATACGAGTGTTGGATAATTCCTTGGTCTAACATGGAACTGATTTGTTTTTGAACTTCCTGTTGATGAATGTAAGGATATCTATATGATTTAGTAAAAATTGGTTTTTGATTAGTTATATTAATTTTATGTTTAATTTGATTGGTAAAGGATAACGTATCTGATGGCAAATAAAATATTTCGTGGTATTGTTTACACAAATCTAGTATTTCATTCTTTTCGTCAGGGTTCATGTGTTCGGTGCGTATTAAATTTTGTACTCCTTCTAAATGACTAGTTGTGTTTCCTGAATAGTTATACATTGCATTAACGTCACTGGATCCAAACCCTTTTTCATTTCTTTGCGTATCTGATAGTTCATTTACTTCTAGAATTTTTGGATAATGATTTTTTTCACAGATTAATTCTGTCACCTTTATAAATTTGAACTGGTTTATTAGAAAAGTTAAATAACACAACTTTACCATTTCCACGATAATCTTCATCGATTACGCCTGCTCCTACATCGATAAATTTATTGATTGTTAATCCTGATCTAGGGGCAATTCTTCCATAAGAATTTAAGGGTAATTCAATTTTATTGCCAGTGTGTATTACTTCTTTATTATTTGGAAGGACTATGCAATTTTCAATACTGTATAAATCGAAACCAGCCGCCTTACGAGAACTTTTAGTGGGTGTTATAGATTCTGGATGATTTTTAATGGCCTTTAATACACTTCCGTCATTAAAATATTCTAGAAACATTTCTTCGTTAATATAACACGGTTCTGACTCAAAAGATTCCTGAATATTTAAATACAATGTTTCATTTGTTGGATTTAAAATTGTTGTTTTTGCAATACCATAATCGTCTACCGAAACTAATGCGTTTGGAATTCTTAGTTGATTTTCAAATATTTTCCCTGGAATGATTACTTCCTTTTCAACAGTATTTACTGGAATTTCGATAATTGTCTCTGTGCGAGGCATTATCGTATAGTGAAAATCAAATTCGTTATCATTACTAATTTCAGATTGTTCTTCAGAAATATCAGAAAAATCTGAAAAATCTTCAATTTCTTTAGGAATTATATTGCAATTACAATTTCGAGGTTTTTCTTTTTGATTTAGTGGTATAGGTTCATTATATAATTTTGACATTTTATATTGACCATAATCAGTATATAAATTATAATCGTCTAGAGAAATTACGGCACCAAGTTTTTCAAGAATATCCATTCCTATTATTCCATCTAAGAAATCGCTAAAAGCTGCTAATGAGAACAAGTGTTTATCGTTTGAAAAATCTGGTAAAATTAATTCAAACGTTTGTTATCCACCTATTGATTTAATTTTTACGGGATGGTCTTTAATTAAATGTTCGTATGATTTTGGAATAGCACTAGGGCGAATGATTGAAATTGCACTACCAGTGTCTATTAAAAATTTTAGCTTCGATTTTGGAAAATACAAATACGGTAAATATCCACGGTCAATTTTGTCTAACGGATAAAGCTCGATGTCCCTGCAATCTCTTCGGACTGAATTGGATTCGTACAAGGGTCCACCTGTCCGTCGGTATCCCTCGGTTTGGAGTTTAAATGATTGACTGGTCTTTGGTTTGTATTTTGAACATTTCTAGGAGAATTTCTAGGTGAATATGAATTTCTGGGTGAAAATGTATTCCTTGGGGAAAATCCTGACATATTACTGGGTTCTGGTCCTCTATCAAAATTTTCATTCCTTCCCAAAAATGACCCTTGATTAACGTTATTATTTGGGTTGAAGGAAGTTGGTGAATTATAAGATGGATTAAATGAATTCTTCTGTTTTAGCGAATAACACGAGTCTATAAGATGTCCCGTCTTCTTGCAATATTTACAAAATTTTCCATTTGATTTCGGTTTTTGGAATTCGGATTTCTTGGGTTCAAAATGTTGAGGATTATATTGGGTATTAGCTTTAGAAATGTTTTGGTTTAATATTTGCCTCATATATGTGATATTTTCCTCGTCAAAAATGTAACCTAACGCTTGTCCTATGCTATCTGGATTTCTGGAACGGATTAACGTTCCTAGCGGTTCTTGAAGTCCGGCCAAAAATACTTTTAAGGATTGCCCAGTGTAAGATCCTATTTGTAATGCAACGGTTATTTGGTCACCGCCCATCCTTTCTATACTCTGTGTAATTGATGCTAGTGAATTCAAAACTCTTTGTCTCGCGGAGTTTCTTTATACTTTTGAACTAATTTGATGTAAATGCCTAGCTAAACTCTCGGTATCACGTTGTTCACCGAATTGTGTTAATAACGTACAGTTACGGACACCTCAAAGTGCACGGTTTTTTGTTACTATGGTTATTTTTGCGATTTTTCGGCTTATTAAATGAGGGTTTCTCCAGTGGCGTTGCTTGTGATTGTAAGAATAGGTATTACTTTTTTAATGTTTGTATTTTAGCAAAGTTTCACAAGTAAACAAACTATACATGTAATAATATGTATTTAATAAATATGTATCAGTATTCAATTGCTTAAATTGCTACTACGCTTTGCAGTTTGTTTCGCATAGGGTTGACCAATGTTTCCATATTGTATCCTCGCAGTTCCTTCCAAGCATTTATTATTCTTTCCCATAATTCATCTGCGTTGTTTGGTGCAAAATCCCTGGTATAAATTTTTTTAGTTAAATACCCCCAAACATTTTCGATAGGGTTCAAGTCCGGACTTTTTGCAGGCCATGGTAATAAATTGATATTATTCTCATCAAACCATCAATGAACAATCCCTGCTGCATGCACAGGACAGTTATCCTGTGAAAATAATGTTATCAATTACGTTAACATAAACAAAATTAATTAATTAAGTAATATCTTGCCTGTTGAAAAGTAAATTGATTAGGAAAGGCCTCTCTTACAGATGGCAGCATCACATTTTGCAAAATATTGCGATAATTTTCAGCATTCAGTCGACCATTAATTCTATAGCATGCCCCAGATCCGTGAGCATTGATCCATCCCCATACGTTTACAGAGAATCGTCCACTACTTAAGGGTTGAACATAATATTGTTCCTCAAATCTTGAATTTTGTGGTCCATACACCCTTAATCGTCAATTGGTAAATGATTGAAATACCTTTTCATCTGAGAAAACAGTCCTGTTCCAAAAATCGTCGATTTCATTCAAATAGTCGGTTGCAAACTGTATTCTTCGTTCTTTGTTCTCTGAGGTTAAAAAAACTTTTCTTGCAGAAGTCTCTACTGCCAACGATTTTTAATTTTGAAAATGCAGCTCTTGCTGACATGCAAATCTGCTGCGACTCGACTCAGCGACCAGTTCTCTTCCAGTTTTGTAATAGCTCGCATTTTCTCTGCTTCTGACAAATGTCTGGGAATTTTTCGAGTTTTCAGTTCTATGACAGTTGATGACAAACGTAAACGTCAAAACTCGACGTCTATGATTAGAATATCGTATTACACGCTAAAAATCTGCCGTGCACTTTGAGTTGGCCGTAACGGTACGTCTAATGGTAGGCCAATCTTGCACCTGCCTAGTTGCAATTAAAACTTTGGCTCTGCCTTTAAGATGATTTTTGATATTAATAATGAGTAATTTGTTTCGAAAATCATCAGGTTCATGATCCTCATCTCCCAAATCATAGTACCTTTCAATAATTGGATCGCAAGCCTCAAGGAAGTCATTTAGTGTTTTCAAATCCCCATCATAATCTGGGATTCATTTTAAATGTTGCGTAAAATGATCAGCCATTTTAATAAATTATGTTTTTGAAATAGAATATTAGGATCGAAAATATAATAATAATGAGAAAATGATTAAGGATCGAGAAATATTTGGAAATAATCCAGAAAGCAAAAAGAGGAATAAATAACTGTGTCAGATTACTCACACAAAAATGTTCATCATCATCGTTGTAGTTTTGTTTACGACTGGATTATGAATTGAAAACGTGGGAGGTAAAATTTTGTCAGTCATTTAAGATTATGTAGATATGAAAATTAATTTTTTTTTAAACAATATATATTCTGCTTATATAAGCCTTCTTCAGTGTTTTCATCATCTTCGGATTGATAGAACTGCCTCTTCTTCCTAGTTGATCCTTTTCTTAAAGTTGATCCTCTTCTTGGAGTTGGTCCTTGTTGAATACCTTGGATGGTCCCTGTACCCCGATGTTAGGATGATATAGGAATCCTACCGACTGCGCCAGTGAAGTTCGTGGTCCGAATGGAAGACTCGAAGGCCTCACAAGATTTATTTAATAGGTTTCAACGAAGATTCAATAAATAACTTTAAAACACTTTAACTTGTTTCTTTTATTTACTTTTAAGTTACAAGTTTGAATTAAATGAATGGAGGTACTTTAGGTTTCAATAAAATTACAAATAAAATAGGGAGTGTTACTGACAGCGTGACTTGTGTAATTATCAGTTTTGTCACTTTATATACCCTTCTACAATCAGTTTGTGGTAGTGGTATTTCTGGAACAACGCCTTTGGAAAAACAAGGAGTGACAAACACATGATTCCCACACAGGCCAGATAAGCATATGTGAATAACATCCTAAGCGGATGTGCGTGGTTTGATAACCCGTTTGGTGATATCAAAAAGTCCAACACACGCACGTGTATGTTGCATCATCCAAGGAGTGGCGTAACAACGCCAACATGTCCAATAAAGTTAGTTATTTATGAGACAAAAATATAAAGGTTAAGGTAACTTAAAAATAGGAATATCAGGTATTGACTAATATTAGATTACATAATACAAGCATTGATTAACATATATTAATAATAAGGGTGATGCAATAATAATAAGGGTACGGATATAACAAGCGCATCAAAACGTCAGTGCTTATGACATTTTATTCATTAGTAAACAAATTTTGATGCACTTTTGTTTATTTTAACAGCGAATTAAAGTTAACGTCAGATTAGTGGCCTTTATAAACTGGCAGTAAGTCTGTTAAATGGTCACTTGCTAAGAAGGAAATATTATGTTCAGCGAAGAAACCAACAACTTGATTTTCTAGCTCTATTTGTCCTAAATTTTTGGTAAACGTATTAATTTTTGGTTGGTATTGAATTAGTTTTGACTTCTGTGAATGTTTCTTGCTGAACTGATGTTTTTTGACACTGTTAAATCTGGGATCATTTCCTCATTACATACAATACATTTAGCTTTAGTATCGGATGCACCAGGCTTCGTTGGTTTTAACCACGAATATTTTGTCTCCCATTCTTTTCGATAAGATTGTTTATATTTAATTTGCTTTAATTCACCCCTTATTTTCATTTGTTTAGTCGGCGTAGGACACCGAGGTTTGGATGGTCCCGATTCGGTCATTTTGTATGTTAATATCCACTAAAATAATAGTATATTGTTAGTGGAATAAAAATTTGCACTTTTTATAGTGCAATTTTTGCGTTTGCTAGACGTATTGCAATGTCGCAAATACAAAAATTGCAGGTCAGGAACGACACTTTTTATTAATAAATTTCAAATCAAAGTTTCAAACGTCAACCATAATGACAATACAGGATGCCTCACATTAGTGTACCTTTATGATGATAGGATACCCCAAAAAATAAGTTTCCACGTTAAATCCCAATGACCAGAGGCCCATTTCATAAAAATTTACAAGTGACAATTTACAAATATTTTTAGCCAATCAGCTCACAAATTTCGAGTATTGGGTTCATAACACCCTACGTCCTAAGGTGATTCATTACCCTATCTAGCTGTTTTGCGGATGGAGTATACCTATTGTTATAAAGGTGCACTACATTGACTTTTTTTGAAATCAAATAAATTTTATGTTCAAAATTCAGTATGCGTAATGATAGGCACTTACCTACGAAACTCGGCGGCCTTTGTCGATATGGATATTTGGCACAAATATCATAATAACTTAATTAAGAAATAAAAACTGCATAAATTACACAAATGCAACTAAATCTAGTTTGGACGATGAATAGGAGAATTACATACACTGTGAGAACAAATCGTCAAATGACGTAAGAAGCATTTTCCCCCTTTTATAAGCTTGATTTGCGGGGGATTAACCTAATTTTCAACTCGCAATTTAAAAAACCTTGCGCCTATATTCAGTTAAAATTTTCTAACTTACCATTATCGGGCTTTTGTTTCTTTAGTGGCCAACAGAGGTCCGTAAAGTAGTAATGGTGTAAAAAAGTGTATGATAGACCGGAACAGTGAATATCTGGTTATCTACCCTTTCATCTATATTTTTTATTAAGGTCCATTTTGGTTTATATCGTGAAAAACATGAATTTTGCTTCAATTATAATTTTGTGAGAAATTCCGATCTCAAAAAATTACCGTAGATTACCCTACAATCAGAGGCCCATTACCAATTACCAGATACATTCCAAAATTATCGTAGATTCTGGTAATTACCAGGCATCTGGCAACACTGATTTCAATTGCTTTTAAGACCTCACTTTTCCTTGAGCATCGAAAACTGCTGCTTGTTTGGTATATCGCCTTCGCAATTTCTATATCTATCTATCTATATTTGATTAAATGTACCATGATGGTACTACAAACGGTTTCGCATACAGTATATTCACAGCATGGCTTACAGTTTATCTCGCATATTCGCATTATACCTCACTAGAGTTAGCGGATAACAACCTAGGAAGAGCGCCCAAACACTCGTGTCCCGAAACAGACCTCATCCACTAACACACCTCCATCTCACGTCTACTTATATGACAACCGCAATGTACACCTAATTTAACCCTAATGACGCACAGTGCCTTCCTTCCTCTCAGAACATATTAAAAAAAATGAAATACGGTTTTAACTTCCATCTTATCCAGCTCCTAATAACGCAGTGTGTATCAGCCTAAAAAATATTGCCCTCTCGAAACAACAACTTAATAATATACTCTGTAGCGAAATATCAACTAAATTATATAATAAAAAGAATCAGCATAAACTTAAACAACAACTGTATCTTGAATCTCTTATCCTGCACTGACTATGTAAGCGCTCGCTCTATTCCGTGCCAATTTTTCATTATATTTTTCACAACAACCAAAACAGCCACTATTCCGCATATTTTTTTTTCCAATCGGGAGATTGTTGTATATACGTAAGCCAATACTGTCCCATGCACGAACTCCGACGCTAGTTTTCCGGTGTGGAATTTAAACTCTCTGATCCCTTGCTCTTCTCGTATTAGTGTTTCTTAGAATTAATAAATCACACTTCACACACATCCGCACCGAACTTAAGGCAGTATAATTACTTCACGGTCAAGACCTCGCATTCGTTATGTTTTACCCTTCTATAATCATTAATTTAAAATGCGGCAGAGATATGAATTGGTTCTGATGTTTTAAATTAAGAATAAATCTATAAAACTTATCCGGTTTTGGAATTAACAAATAAGGTGTATTTTCGTATTGCCCCAATCTATAGAAGGTGATCAATTGCGGATGGGCATTGTTGAAGTGCCTGTGGCGAAAAATTTTGTGCCACAGGCTGTTTAAGTTGTACAGGCGGGATATGAAATGGTATAGAGTATTTCTTGATACATTGAAGGATGTAGGAATCCCCCGTTTAGTTTTCCCAATGTGCAAAAAAAAATTTTTAGACAGCCTGCATACTAAGATTCAACATGTACCTTTAATGCCTGGGACGTGGCAGCACTTTCCTGTGGCTTCCTTTCCTGTAGGTTGGATGGTGGTCCAGGAAGTTCTGAAGTTTGAATTTTGAATCTTGGAGGCGATCTTGCTTCGAAAAAAGGCTGCTGGCGGTTCAGAGGATCAGCATGGACATTGTTCTTTATTTTCAAGTCTAAACTTGATTTTTTAAGTGACTGCGCATTTTTCAGAGAAATTGCTGCCAAAAAGCAGTGAGTCAACTTTGGTTTCACGAGCAACTTTCTGCATATCGGAGTTGAGTTTTGGAAAAATTTAGTGTCTGCGGTATTGCGAGATTAAAAAATGTGCATGGTAAACGAGTTTTCCACAGTCGACCAAGCCAGGGAGTACGGCTTCACCTGATGAGAGGAACTATTTTGAAGAAGAGAATTTATAGTTTTTCCCAAAGCACTTAGCCCAGGTTCATTTCGATATGCGACAAGAATGCATCCTGTTTTTTCTGATTCTCTGTCAATACACCCTGTAGTCCGGATTAACAGTCGGAGCATTCAGCGACGGGCAATTTTCTGGAACAGGTCATTTGGTTTCAGATCATCCCTCGTAGCAAGATCGACTCCCCGAGGTAAGATAGATTGACCAAGGAGACACGACTTTAAATTAAATATTTAAAATAAAACCGGGTGTTGCTGGAGTACTCGGGTCCACGCCCAATAGATCCGCGCAATTTATTTGATGAGGCGGAACTTCAGATTCCGAATCATTAGTAATAATACGCCGAATCTTCGGTCTGCGGGGTAAGTTGCCCTGCGAGGTTTCAGAGGCGCTGTCAGCTAGACAAAAGGACAGACGTTAAATGTTTGTTTGTTTAGTGGGCCCTGCCGCAGTGTAACTAATCGCCCGCGATTTTTTGGTGAAGTTTCAGCTGCATGAGATGAGGTCAGAGATCACCCCGAATGTTTGCCTGCTCACTCAAGGACAGGGCCAAAAGAGCCCGTATGGGCTACAAGTTTAATAGGTAAAGCCACATATCTAAATTTGTACTGTCGCCTGGATAAATTCCGGAAGGAACAGGTGTAATACTGAAAGACGAGCCAAGTCTTCGGTACTACGTGCAGAGACGAGCTAAGCCTCCGCTACGCACTTTAGCAATGTGCGTTATAAATACAAGTCGAGCCAAGACTGTATTGGGAAAGTTCCGTGAGGAACATCTATAATACAGACGAGCCAAGTCTTTAGTACTAAGTGGTTTACGGACGTTTCGCCCCCGAACCGTTTCGCCCCCGAAGTTTTACCTCTAGTTTTAGCCAGCTTCAGCTGTTTCCAGTTGCACCACGAGGAGGTAGCTAGTAGGATTTCTGCAACCGTTATTTTTTATTTAATTTTCTTTTAAATGTTTGTGTTTATGTTTAAATTTTAGTTTTTAAAATTTTAAAAATTTTTTTATTGGTTTTTGTTTGTTGGTGTTTGTGTTTTAATTTTATTCCGACGTGCAACCGGAATAAATTCAAAGTTGTACGCAATCCCACGCAAGTAATCAATAACTTGACGATTTTCAAAATCTTCAACGATTCTTTTCACACGAGCTGATATTGCGACATACTTTTTATTTCTTGGATTTCCTCGATTTCCAGCAATCAGTTGTACTATTTCGTAGTGGTGAATACCTTGCTGCTTCTGCAAACATTCAGTAAAACGAAAAATATTTGGAAATTGCAATCCACATGTTTCTTGAAAAGCGCGGTGCCATCCTTCCTCGTCATTATTTGTGCGATGTTGGTCGTTAAGAGTGCGCTGATAGACATTCCAAATCTGAGTTGGAAAATTTGGAATTTGACGTCCACGACGTAGTCTTCGACCAACATATGCATCTTCAAAGTAATTGGCTATGGGTACAGCCTCTTCAGGAAATCCTTCGCTTTCAACTAATTCGGCGAATGCATCGTTTACGTCATCTTCAGGAATATATGTCAAAGCGGGAATCATTCTGATCCAACGAGCGAACTCGTGATCATTTTCGTATCGAGCTTTGAGACCTTCAGTTTGAACTTTTCTCCAGACGGATTGCGATCAATGAAAAAAACATTCCGTCTTTAAAATACCTGGAAATTCCAATTCAAATGCTTGGATGGCAGCGAGTTCGAAATCCGTCATAAGTAGAGTTGGCTGCAGTCCAGGTTGCAGACGTTTCAATTCTTGCAAAATTTTCACATACATAGCTCTTGATTTATTTGTTGAAAGAGTGTACACTAGCGGTACAACGGCATTGTATTTGGTAGCGTGGATTGTGTAAAGTTGTTGAAACACGGCTGGTGCGGTACTGAACGTACCATCTGCAAACCATTCTTGACTTTGGGCCAAAACATGAAGGTTGCTTCTAGTTGAAAAGATCAGCATCCTTCCTGACATAAGTTGATCCTCCGAATCATACATCAGAAACTGCTGCACTTGACCACCAATCACAATTTCACTAAATACTCGAGGAATCACCAATTCTTGGATATTTCCTGGAAGCGCAGGTGCTCCTTCATCTCGTCTGGCTCTACGGATAGTTTTTTTCAATGCATCCTTTTTTGGCAAAATTGCAGCAACATCTGCGTGAGTCTGCAATGACGTTTGCAATAATCTGCGGTGGTCTCTCCTGTGTCGTCGTGGCACGCTCCTTTGCCGTCGCAACCAAACGAATAGCTGCTGGCCTGGCAGCTTGTGCAGCATGATTATGTTGCGTAGCGATTTTCACAACTTCACCATCTATTCCGTCTGTCCATACTCGTCCCTTGCAGCTTGATCTATGTTCGCACACCATATCCCATGTTCTTCATTTTTTGTTTTTTTGGAGAAAATGTAAATGTGGTTTTCATGAACAAGTTTTCGCTTGTTTCGTTTTGACACAACGTACTCCGCCATTAGTAGAAATATCGAACTGAACTGAACTAGTCGTAACGAAACACAATAGGAAAGTTGACAATATAATGACTTAGAGCAACATTGAAATGAAAAGACACCAGCGTCATAGCTGCGCTGTAGTTGATTTTCTGTCGAACGGGTCCATTACGTAAATAAAGAGGTAACAGCGTGACACACAGCGGTCAGTAGCGTCGGCTAAATATATTTCTCGGTACCTATTTATAAAGTTCTCTACGTGGATCGCAAAACGCCGACAATGAGATTGTTGCTCGCAAAGAACCTACATACATACTCATACATAATAATAGAAGAAATTAACTTTAAACCATAACCTAACCTCAAATATTGTACTTACAATTTTTTAACAAGATCTGCAGAACACACTGTCATCGGCTGTATGAAATGTTTTCTCTAGTCCTTTCACCCACTTCTTTAAAAGTTCAAGTTTGTTGAGTTTCGCTTTAGGCATTTTATAGAATAAGGATCATAAACACACAAAATTGGAATGCCAAACAAAATGACTGCTGACAGTGATGTCGCTCGGAGCCACCTTATAAAAAATATGGATTATGTACATAAAATTAAACAAGATAAACTAAAAAGGTTGTTAAAATTATTGAAATTAGGTGACAAATGAAAAAAAGGTAAAATTAACAAATAGGTCAAAAATAGTTAATAGTTATTTACGTGGCAAGCTTAGTAAATTAGCCTTTATGGGCGAGCCAGATAATTTGAGTTCAAATACACAGGTTGAACGCTCCCAATTGACTATATTTTTGCCACTGCTTATCTAATTTAAGCTCTAGAAAACATAAAAAATGCGACGTTGGCACACTGGGCAATATAACAAACATATTTTAAATTAAAAATAAAGAAAATTATTTGTCTATTATACAGATACATTATAAATTAATTGTATTTTTCACTACTTCTTACTGCTTTTAGTAAATGTAAAACTCGGAGCAGCGCATTTCATAATTTACTTTAGTGTACAACTCTGCTTTAAGTAACGAGTGTCCAAATTTGAGGTTGGATTTTGAATTTCGCGGCATTTGCTTTCTGTCAAACAAAGAGCGCTAATATTTTATAGTTGTCATTTTGGCACATTGCCATTTAAGTTATGGAGCGGTTCACGGTTCAGCAACCCATATTTATTGTAAAAACCCATTACGGATATGGGGAAAGTTTTGCGGAAACTGCAAGAAAAATTCCCGCTATGTACTTGCGTGACATGTGGTTTCAATAAGATGGTGCCACATGTCACACAACGCGCGAAACAAGAACTTTACTGCAATCAAAGTTCAGAGGTAGACTTATCTCTCGATATGGTGACATCAATTGGCCGTCAAGATCTTGCGAATTGACGCCTTTGCATTTTTTCCTCTGGGGTTATGTGAAAAGCAAAGTCTATGCCAATAGTCTACAGACCTAAATGTCGAAATTACACGCGTAATTGGTGACATAGACCCCCGTTTATGTTTAAATGTCGTTGAAGACTTGAAAAAAAGAATGGTTTCATGTCAGACGAGGTGAGGAGATCATTTTTCTGATATTATCTTCCATGTTTAATCCTTACGTATATGCTTTAAGTTGTCATTAAAATATCTTAGATTTTCAAATGATTGGCGCGTTTTATTAACGAATGAAAAACCAACCTCAAATTTGGACACCTTTTAAATCTATACCCATTTTATTTCGATTGTCGGTCCATGCTTGTTTCATTATGGAAAATACACGTTCTACATTTGCATTGCTTATCGATATTGATTAAATAGGTTGAACTATTTTCAGTAAATTTGGATTATGTGAAGTTTGAAAAAATTTCATCCATTTTTGGTCTAGCTCATAATTTTCATCTAATAAAGGCATGCATTCATTCAATATATTTACTGCAGCATATAATTAATCGTGATTCACATTATTAAGTTTTAGTGGTTTTATAACTTCAAGTAAGTCATTATAAACTAAGGGTTTTTCTAAATTAAAAATTTCATATTTTTGAAAAAGAGGATTTTCAAAATCATACCAATCACGTAAATATTTAATTACTCGCGTATATACGCACACAACATCTTTTTCGCAATTTTTCCTTTCATTAGGCAGCAACCTTTTTAATCCTTCCCTTGCCTTAAAGCCAAAAAATGAATCAGCTTTTCGCCGATTTAAATCATTGAGCAAAGTGATCATTATTCCGTGAAGCTTTGTACAAACTGTATTGCTTTTTTAGACGATTAATATTTGCTTCGAAAATAAATTCATAAAATGATGCACACAGTACAAATAACATTCTTGAATAAAATTGTAATATCCAGAGATAAATGATTGGTGACCTCATCTTCATTATTTTTAATTAAATCCCATATAACTTTAACAACATTATCTTCTCCCACAGATAAGAAATAAGCTTTAATTGCAAATAAGCATTTGATAACGCGATCTACACATTTATATAAAGACAGCCATCTTGTTGGACAGTGGCGCAAAATTTGTTGATACTCTACATGAAATTCCTCAATACACCCTTTTAATGATTCCAGCTTTTTAGCAGATATTGAAAATTCACTGTATATTTTTAGAATTAAATTTTCTCCATTAAACTTCAATAGTTTGCAAGCGCGTCTTGCACAGTTATGGAAAATTTGGCAATGACAATTTCCTTTAACTATATTTTGATGTTTGTCCTTCAAATGTATAAAAACTGATTTTTTTTGCCATAATTAATTGGAGCATTATCAGCCGAATAGGCTATGACGTGTAATAAATTTAAATTTAGTTTATTTTATCCTATTATGTTACTATGATAATTTGGGACTCACAGGCCTCGACACTTGGATAAAGAGAGAGGCCATGGCTACCCACCTCAGAATGCGGGATACGGGGCTATGGAATGACCAGGGAGTTCGCACGGGCCATGCTAGGATCGCCGACATGGCTGCTAGAGAAATACCTCTATCAGCCTACAGGGTAACCGAGGACCACAAACAGCAAAACGGCCAAATCTGCCTAAGTATCCTCGTTCTCAAGATACTCAAACAACACGATCCACCAAAGAGCATGGCCATCGCGCGGGTTTTTGCTCGACTTCACAAAGTGCAAGGCACATTAAGCCAGAGAATGCTGAGTGTTCATCTACAAATACTACGCGGTCTAAGCCGAAATTCTATGCTAAGGAGAATAATTCGAGTAACCGCGAAAGCCTCAAATAGTACATAATAGAACAAGAATCAATTTTTCCGAGGCTATTACTTAAAAATTTACAGTTCGTTCAGAAATAGCTATTTAAGTAACAAGGAATGTAATAACCTATTAACATTTGAAGTAGGTAAGTACAAGCCAAGACGAAGTCGCGGCTTGTTGCCTGCCGAAAATGTTAATAAGCGATACATTCCGAGTTATCTTATTATATTTTTCCCGCTGCTTATCGAAATTTTCCTAGATTTTTTAAAAAATCGTTTAGTTTGTCACCAGGATTAGTTTTCGTGAGTCGTGTTACCTGTGAGTGTCACATGTCACATAAACACTTGCAATTTATAAACAAAACGTCTAAATCTGCATCTTGCTTTGCTAATTTTATTATCCTAGGAACTTAATAATAATATTAAGTTCCGTTGTCAAGAAAAAGCAGCAAACAAATATAATCACCGACTTACACGTTTTGTTACTAAGGTTGTATCACTGACTTACATGATCAGCAGCGGGAAGAGTAATTTATTTCATGTTCGTCAAAGTTTTCATAATATTCTGGGGATTCACCAGGAAATTGATGATGATAAGGATCGTCTGTAGGGTAATTCGGATAGTTTTCGTCCATTTCGGGAGAATAATTCTCAAATTGATACGGGTTCGCTTGTTCGAATATTCTGTGTCTAGTTGGGTATGATGTAGTTCTTCAGATATAAAATTAGGTGGCTGATTCGATTGCCTGATATAATTTTGCCTGGAATTCGGGTTAAATGGTCTAGATGGTATGGTAGCGCGAGTAGCTTGTGAAGCTGGTCGCTTTTTAATGGTCGATAGCTCCATTGGTTCGGGCTTGAAGCTATGCTGGAAATTTCTTTTTGAGTATTCGCCCCAATCGTTACTCTGTGTGGTATATTTTTGTGACTTTGCATCAAAATAGTGAAATGGTTTTGATTGAAATTGCATATTTGTATTCTGACTAGGTCTGGGGTTATAAAATTGATTTTGGTTTGAAAAACGGGACTGATAATTGTGTTGATGGTAATTTTGACGAGGGTAATTGGGTTTTGTGTTAAACGTTTCAGGGGTTATTGCAAATATTGATTGACTATTTTGGGGTTTATTTAAATTTTGGAAATATCTTATGTCTAATTCGTCTTTAATGTGTTGTAGAGCTACTTCTAGTGAAGCTGGGGATTTACCTCTTATGAAGCTTCCTAATGGTTCGAGTAGTCCACCCACTAAAATTTTGAGTGCTAGATCTTTAGTATCTTTTATTTTAAAGTCTTTAATAATTTGATGTTCTGGGCCTAAAGCAATTTTTGAGTTTAATACTGCCAATATGGATCTAATTCTGTTATAAAAATTTACAGGGGATTCCTTCTGGAATTGATGTAACCTGGTGAGATCTATCCGTATATTTAACTCGGAACGTTGATCTCCAAAATTGTCTATAAGGGTTTGCTTTAGCGCATCCCATGAATTAATGATTTTCCTGTTATTACCTCGAGTGCAGCGCCTTTGAGACGACTTCTTGCAGATGAGAGCAATAACTTGTTAATATATGCTGTCGGGGTTTCTGTTTGCCAGAACTGACTGAAAATGTCCTCAACAGCCCTTATATATTCTGATAGTTCCGCGGGGTTGCCTTCGTATCTGGGTATTTCATTTAAAAGTGAGGTATGAAAACCTATCGGGTAACCGGCAAATAGTGCTGCCTGCTGAATTTGTGGGGCATTTTGCATTGCGGATGTTTGTTGAATTTGGTCAACCAAGTTAAGGTTTATAGATTCGTTATAATTACTTGAAAATGATGGTCTTACACGACCTAACGGTGATCTCGATCGATCTCTGGACATTCAAATTTAAATTTCACTTTGATTTATTCGGTTTTTAAATATTAGTAGGGCCTAACTTACGGTACCTACACAGAGAGGAGAGAGTACGTTAGCAAAATCAAGTGAGCCTATCGCACACGCTAACGGTCACGTTTACCACGCCCTCCTTGATCTTAAAATCTAATGTGCAATGTTTGATTACAAAAATAACCAACGGCTTATATTGTCTATCAATATCAAGACGGATGCCTTAATTTAGTAATCAATTGCGCTTAAAAGCTAAATATTAATATTAATGTTAGTAGGGGTTTAATATTTTGTTTAATTCACTTTAATAACTTTAAATTTCTTACTTCATATCGTAGTGGCCTCGATGACCTGGTGATCTCGGTGATTAGGGCTCTCCAATAGAGCAGGACAGGAACCAGCGGTGCTAACCCGGGGCGATGTGTGTCCCTCGCAAAGATCGGCAAAGTTGCTCGCTGTTGTCGCAGGTTGAGGAAAGGCCACAGGAATCCAGTGGACGATTTTTGTTCCTTCGGAAGCCTGGATCTGGTCCTCAAGGGATGTTGATGTCGAATTCTCGGTTAAGTATTGAAATACCAGAAAAATACGGCTATTCAATGGTCGGAATGTCGTATCTTCTCCAAGAATCCACCAAGACTGCGCCAGTTTTGTTTTACGTCCAGGAAAACAAGTTTTTAAAAACTAACTTTATTTTCCATTAAAACACAGACGGAAATTACATTATGCGGTGAAGCCGTCTAAACGTAAAGTGAAGCGCTCTTAATGCGTTTCTACAAAGGTAAACTATAATCTAATGCAACGTTCGCACTCCGGATGCTGCGTCTCTAATAGATAAGCTTATCTTAGGATCGTAGGATAACGTCGACTGTTTAATACGAGTTTAATAATAAAAAACCAGTTATAAAGTAAAAATTATACAGCAATAAACAAAATCAACAATAACTCAAATATGTTTTCAAAAACTTATATCTAAAGTAAAATTTAGGTAATTTCTCCACATATGAATAATTAAATTAGTCTTTTTGATCAAACAAACACTCGTCATCGGATTCAGACTTAAAATTTACTTCCTCTTCTTCCTCATGTGACCGCCCAGCTTCCAGTCTATAAGACCTGGCTGATGGGGACGGGGTCCTTCGGGATCAGGATACAAATTGCTTTTTGTCATACGTGATAGCATACTTTCTGTCACCTTAAATCGGCTGGATCCACCACCACTTACAACATTTTGGGCTGTCAAGAGAATGCCATTCATGGTGTCGGCATGCAGTTTTTTTCTCATCTAAAAAAGCAAGTAATATCAATTTAAACTCAAGTTAAAAAACTTAAGTACTGTTACAGTATCAAAACAACTTAACGACAACCACCCAAGGTGAGCATCGCACGACTAGTCAGTCCGGGAAAATCTGGCATACTCGCCCTGAGATTCGTTAAAACAGACTAAGGCCTCGGCTATAACGCTCAGGGAGTTGGGCGTGGTTCAAACGGTATGCCACTGCGCAAGTCAAAATAAAAGGGCGCCACCAAGCCTGTAGTAAAAGGTGTGACCGAATAACCGGGCATGGACGGTCAAGCGGTAGCGAAGTATTCAAGATACTCCGTCTATAAGGGTACTTCGGAGCTGTAAGCTCAAACAACAATTTCATGACTGAAAACACTGTTCGTGCCGCCACCGAACCTACCTGCACGCTCCAATTTCTCAAGCCCCGTCGTACATTTATCTTCACACTGAAGAGCGCTATCTGAAACAGAGCATGCACCGGTCGAACAAGAATAATATGTCCCTTAATCAGATATGTGTCTATTGGTCGACTTTGCATTCCGGCAGCATATCGCGCCGTCAAGCTTATATTATCTCTTAAAGAAATATACGCATCAGCTGATGGACGCGCTAATGCTACTGTACAACACACAACACGTGACTGGCCGCTGTTGGTTCGTCACTTTACATCAAACAGAACAGTGAAAAATGGGCGCCCTAAAAGGGCGTTAGTTCATAACAATAAATCATACGCCTGCGTAGGCGACGAAGCAGTGTAGCTGTTGGCAAACACGGCGCCGCAAAGGTATGCGACGAATTAACTCGCGGCCTAATTTATTAGGCAGAGTGGGCAGCGTAACTGCAATACTTGGCCAAAAAGGGGGCTAACATAAGCCTCGCAAAGATATGCGAATTCTGAATATAAATTCCAGCCAATGCCACGTCGCCCAGGCATGCGATAAATTAACTTAAACGAGGCACGAAGCCAGCGCACATATAAGAAGTCTCGCACAAATTGTGACAATTACGGCGTCTGCTGATTAATCGGTTAGGCACAAAGCTCGCGCCCATGCAACATTTAAATGAAAGTTAGCGACGGCAGCGTCATAAGGTATCGTAGCCCCAGAGCGCCGCATAAAATAGTAATAAGTGAGCAAGAGGCACAAGTACGCCCCCGCAAGTAACAACTATTATGTTTAAATGGTTCTATTACAGGTACCTTAATTCGTAGACGGTCCTTGAGAAGGCGTGCAATCGGTTGGTAGTCGACTGCAGTTCGTGGCGTTGAATCAGCCGCGATACGGCATTTGGGGCAAACGAACTAAGATCCGCCAAATATGGCGGCCATGAAAAGCACTCCTACGAGTACAACGACGGCGGCAAAAGGAGATCCAATACGTCCTGCTGGATAGATCCTCGAGCATCGAGTTAAAGGGGACGACCCCCTCACTTACAGAAGCAGAATCGGACTCGCAAAGCCCATCGCACCCACGCCTTGAAGTGATGACTGCCACTCGCACAACACACAACCTCTCTTGTCTGCAGTTCTGCCGGAACTCTCACGCGACAGGAAGAATCGACATTAAACATAGTCTTCGCGGCCACGGCACAAACTCAAAGGCAGGCGTCCCAAGCGCCGAAACGCCCGAGGACGCCCACGTGGCAACACAATCACTAACTGCTCTCCTCAACGGCCTGAGATCAACTCCCCAGAAACGACCGTTAACTCGCACAGCTGTGGTAAAAAAAATGCGGGCGACATCAACCAGCCAATCACACGACAAAATGCCAGGACAAGCAAGTGGCGGTGACAAGGAAAGCTAGAGGCTTCGCAGTTGCACCAACAGCTAAAATTCTTGGCTAACAAGCGAGTTATCGAAGCGGAACGAAATTCAGACTCGCTACAGGGTGGTCGAAATTTAGAGAGAAGGATTCGGTATTTGTGAGTTTTTGCGATGAAACGCTTAAATGGCGGGAAACGGGTTTTAAATATAAATAAGCTACCCTAAAGGCGCGAAATGTAAATCAAATTACTGCCGACGGCAAAATGGCTTAACAGTACCTTTGTTTTCAGTAAATTAACTTTTGAGAAAACACGCTCACACGAAGCACTTGAATGAGGAAGAGCTAAACAATCTAGCGCAAAGCTGGACAATTCCTTTAAAAGATAAACAATAACATTTGTAACTGTAACTGTATTTGATTTGTAACTTCAAAGTTTTTATAAAATATTTAAAATCACTCACCTTGAACTCACAAACTCCATTCAAATTTGAGTCCTTTTCCAGAGCACTCCAAAACTGATCCGCGGACAATTTCTTTAAATAATCATCAAAATGACTCAAAGTCAATTGTCGCCATTGGTCGTCAATTTTTTGGAGCAGATCTTGGTTTTCTGGGATAATTACACGAGGCACAACACGTGCAAGATCCACTATAGAAATCGGCCTGTTTGAATCTCCTTGCGATGCAGCAATAGAAGGGTGCAAACAGCGCAGCTGTGCGTATGGTGAGCTTTTGCTAAAATTGTACTTTACTTTCATGCCTTGACAGGCCTTGATCAAAAAATTTCGACAACGTGTTCTAAAGTGATGTACC